>JAPYYS010000599.1:0-58837 GCA_030522525.1 Campopleginae sp. 14b | reverse complement strand
AAAAAAAAAAAAAAAAAAAAAAAAAAAAAAAAAAAAAAAAAAAAAAAAAAAAAAAAAAAAAAAAAAAAAAAAAAAAAAAAAAAAAAAAAAAAAAACAAGTAAAAATGGCAAAGTAGAAGCCAGTGAGTGGGCGCGCGATATGCGAGCTTCGTGTTATAAATTGTTTCACCGCGAGGATCTCGTTTACCCGGGAGCTGGGCGCTCTCTGTCCCTCTCTATAGCGCGAGCTCTTGGGATCGGCGGCCCGCATTTGCCCCGGGCGATGCTAACCCTGCACACGAACCACATGCTATGTACTTTACATAGAGACACACACGGGCGTACAGACACGATGTACGTGGTATATGTACACCGGGAGATAGTCGAGAGGAACGAGGAGCGCGAGAGAACGGCGAATCTCGCGCTGGCGAGAAATCAAATCGATTCGATCTCCCTTGCGTGGCGTTTTCTATATACACGCACACACACACACACGCACACACTCATATTTATCCATACACACATGCACCAACCAGAAGACTGTGAGTTTGTTGGAAAAAACGTATTTCGCTCGTGCCTGACGCTCTCGCACTGGCAATCGCGAGCCTCGTCGCCGCGCGACGCGCAATCTTCGGCCACTATCGCGCGTGCAGCTTATTCCTCAATAAAGATGAAAAAAAAAAAAAAAAATTCGAGACGAAAAAGTGACAGAAGGAAAATGAAGACACTCGACCTATTATGCACGCGAAAAATAACTCGAGACTCTGCACAAAAATGCATCAAAGCGCAGCTAATCCAAAGTCTTCGCACAGCGAGGGTTGAAATGTTATTTTCTCTGATGCATTCGTCCGCTCAGCCGGGGACTATAAATCAAGGAGAACAAGTAGCCCGTGTTGTCGAACGTCAAATACCACGCTTCATTTGCATTACCGTCATATTCATATTTTTATGGTGCGCCCAAGATTATTCCGATTGTAGAAATCCAAGTATTTATTTATTATTTATAGGAATGAAATTAAATCTGCTGCTGCCCAGAGACTTTGCCACATGCATACGCATTTCTTAAGCCAATATGTGCGTAATACCTTAATATTGAGGATAGATTAAATATATAAGATTTTCATTTAATCGGCTGCTGAACAAACGAAATAGTTGTCTCGTCATAGAGACTCGAGAAGTGACGAAAATTTCACAATCAGGGTTCTTCGCCCTCAATGACTTTTAGAGAGAAGGAGAGAAAGCGAGAGGAAGAAACCTCTCAAGGCTAGGTTGACCCTCCGCCTCACTCGACGACGCTAATCGGCTTAATGTTCCCGCCAAACTCTCCCTCTCTCTCACGTACTTTTTGTGCCTTTACCATTTTCGTGCACACGAATAAATAGCTGTACGGACAGCATCTCTCCGCCAGCTCCGTTGCTTCTCTCACGTCCGCCGAGCGGCAACTCCTTCGCGGATAAGTCGAATTTATTAACGCCGTTTTTCGTCAGGATCGCTCTGAAATCTCTCGCTCTCTCTCTCTCTCTCTCTCTCTCTCTCTCTCTCTCGTCTCCGCCGTCAACCGATCACCACTTTCCATCTCTCGGTCCTGTGCGCCTATATAAATCGCGATAATCTTTCAACGGATGTAAACACTTTGCCTCTTGGGTACATCCTCGAGCTGAATACCGTTGGGATTCTCCGCAACCTACGCCTCACCTTCGAATTATTATACTTCGCAAGCAATATATACATTTCCATTAAATTACACGAATTTCATACAAATTTATTGAAACTTTACAATCTCCTTCCCACACACACACACACACACACACATTCACGTTTATTTATTTCGAATAATTAAACATTCCTCGATTGGAAAATGTGCCATTTAGAGAACTATACGTTTTACAAAGACGATTAAAGGTCAAAGGTAATTAAAGACCAATTGATCGATTCCGTGTGGCTTCTATGCAGTTGACGCGTATCGCGTTTCATATAGAGTCGGATAAATAAACTCGAAGCCAATCATTCAGCCGAGATAACGAAAAAAAAAGTTATAATAATGAAGAAAATAAAAGCACCGGGCCAATGAATCAACGCGTCAAGCGAAAATGTGAAAAAATTCGCAATAATATTGCAAAGTGGCTGGACCCAGAGTCATCGGGAAGATTGGTTCGCATCGGCGCCAGATGAGGAACTCTGCCAACACCTACGACGACCTCCCCTGACGTTTTCTCGTGAATCCGTATATCTGTATGTATTGTGAATACGTGGGAATGATTAATCGTCGTCGGACTCGGCAGTGTCAGGTTTGCGCGCGAAAGGAGCGAAGATGAGAAGGCATATGCGAAAGGAAATAAAATAAATAAGTGTGAAGCCCTCACACGGATTTGATACTTATTCACACCGAAGAGACATACGCAGCAGCAGCAGCAGCAGCAGCAGCAACAACACGGTTACGTGCTGCTGGGTGTACGAAGAGAGTATCGAGGGTGGGAGTCCGGCTGACTATCTTGATACCTCTCGAATCTCCCCTCTCTTCGCGTCCTTTCCCGATAACGGTACTTTCCCTTTGCCGTTTGCGCGAGGCGAGAGACTCCGGCAAGAGAGAATTTTTGCCTCTCGCGCCGCGCCGTTTCGCTTTTACACGTCCTATCACATTTTTTCACTTTTTCTCGTTGCACACCTTCCGCGCGTGCATCAAACGTTGATGAGCGCACACGCCATGTATCCTGATGGATTCGCCTTAAACACACACGCGAGCACCAACCAAACGTGTAAATATAGGAAGGCGCGCGTGAATAGGAGGCAGAAACGAGCGCGAGCGAGCCAGCCAGCAAGAAAGAAGGACGAGGAGACAAGCAGATGGGACAAAGGCTCGTTTGTCCGTCAGCCAGAGGTACTTTGGAATTCTCATCCACTCCTGGATTACGCCACCCATATTTCTGCATCTATCTCTCCTCTCTCCCTTCCTTCATACTCGATATATTACGAGAGTACAGAGACACTGAGAGAACAACGATACTTTTGCTATATAGCATACGACAGTGTCCACGCGAGTTCCATTCCATTGACTCTCTAGCTTATGAATACTTGAATGTTAATGAGCCAAGCACACTGAGAAAACAGTTTGTTTATAATAAAGAAATATATTTTGTTGATATTTTAACTCAAACATTGATTAACTGTTACTAAATTTGTTAACGGTCAAAATTAATCATCAAATTAATTAGCTATCAACAAAGGTTAAGTTTCATCGAATGATTAACTAATAAACTAATTAACAAATATTTATTTCGGACCAAATCGAGAGGCTCAAATAAATGAACTGTTGAAAAACATTTATTTCGCCTTATCCAACCTTATATTTGTTAGCAGTTGAAAAATCCTGGTAAATATAAATAAATGGTGTTTTCTCAGTGCAGCCCTATATTCCCTCTCGGAATATAATAAAAATTTCGGGTCCCCCGTATAGGCGACGTGCGAAAAGTCACGAGCCAAGTGTCGCACGACCACGACCATGACGTTGCGTTTTCTATTGCACCGAAGGAGCATCGTCACCGACAGAGTGAAGATTCGTCTTATCCGACTGATAAAAAACGACAATTAGTAGTTGATCGGGGTTGGAATTCGGTTGGAGCGAGCGGAGAGCGTGGGTCGGGCTGAGCAGACAGTAGCAGCGAGTAAGCAACGAGCCAAGCGATCAAGTAGTACGACCGCATGGATAGTCCGACAGTTTTATATTCATGTAAAGATTAAAATGAATTTATTTGACAAGCCTCGGAGATTACGTCAAATTAAATGTTAAGCGTGAATGTAACGATAGCAGTCCGAGACGATTCGTATATACGACCCACTGAATACCAACGTTTGTACTCGAGAGAGAAAAGTCTGAGCTCCATATGATCGCGTACATGGAAATGCATGGATTTCTCGCCCCGCATATATACATACATATGTATGGAAGAGAGCGAATCATCTCTCGGCCAGTTGGACGGAGAAGCTGCGCGCAAAGAAAATTTTCAATCGGCCGAGACGATAGTGGAGAAACGATGCGTAGGAGTCTTGGTTGTATCTTCGTACACACACGGACGGAGGACGCATACGTGTATAGAGAAGCAGCAAGAATCGAGGATCTCTCGCGTCAACCGTCCTTTCGAGAGTCTCCTCGTCTCTATGTAGTTGCGCTCATCGTGGCTAACGATGATAAATGCGATAAAGTCGTACCAGTATAAACATATACACGCACGTACATATGGCTATGCTATAGTTATCTATTCGTTCATGACGATGATGCTATCGTACCGGCTTAATGGCCATTTTACTTCGGTCTATATATGCCTATATTTATATCCTTTATAATACCAGTCACGAAACTATGCTTTTCGAACATTCCCAAGCGTCTTAATACGGGTTATTATACTCATACTCCCCCTCGCCATCCACAATCTCTTATTTATACTTTTTTATTCATTCCTTTCAAACAATTCATTTGTCATGCATGGATTATGACGACAGAGAGAGAGAGAGAGAGAGAGAGAGAGAGAGAGAATTAAGAAAAGAGCAGAATTTTCCGATTATCCAAATATATTCGTCTTTTACTGTAAAAGGCAGCTGCACCGTTGGACTTTTTTTTATTTTAACCAGGGTTGCTGGACACAACAATGTTGCTATGTTAAAAGCATTCAAAAATTTATAATTATTAGGATTTGATGAAATTTCGTCAACACACTCTTCAGCATTAAATATAAATTTAGACATTTTTTGAAATTTTTATTCTACATAGTTTTCGAGTTACTCAACACTACAGTTTCCATCCATAGGATTCAGATATATATATAGATACATCTCATCCGTATTGTAAACTCAAATAATTCGACAATTATGTGGACAAAAAATAGAAAAAAAATGGTGTCATCGTTTTTAATGCCAAAGTATATTATCACCAAGTTTTATAAAATTCTTAACATATTGTCGAATATGTGTAGGGAAGCTCCTTAAGTGTCTCGGAATAATTGACAATGCCGTGCTATTCGGAAAGATTCAATTGTTATTTGTGCACGAACGTACGTATATGTGATGAGAATAAAAACTCTGTTTCAGCTTGCGACTGTCATCTTATCGGAGCATCGGGTAAAACGTGCAACCAGAGTACGGGACAGTGCCCCTGCAAGGATGGTGTCACCGGAACTACTTGCAACAGATGTGCTCGCGGATACCAACAGAGCAGATCTCATATTGCGCCGTGCGTCAGTGAGTATATACCAACTATAAATAATTCTCAAGCTCTCCTCGTCTCTGTTTGTATCGACGCCACGATCTCCGATCCGTTATCGCGAGCAAATGGATTTAATCGGCATTGGAAATGAGAATTCGAGGGTAAACGGGCCATTGCTCCGCAAGAAAAATTGTTAAGTTCGTGGTCGTGTATCCAATTAGCCAGAATTAGTCGAAACCTCAATTTTTCAAACTCCAGCCTCGCGGAGAATTGTTCACATTTATTTCATCATTTTTTCACTACACCTTCAATGTCTTTGAGGCTTGACGCGAGAAAAACGATTATTGCTCGGACATTTACGGAGCCCGGAATGTCCTCCATTAATTATTACAATTCCGTCTGAATCGAAACTCTTATTTATTCACCCTCCTCCATGTAAATGTGTATATTCCAATGCTGCTGCCCTCCCTCCGTCCTCTTTTACTCATTTTTATCTTCTATCGCGCTACAGAAATTCCACAAGTCGTGCAGACCCAGGGAACCGCTGGCGAAGACAGTGGAGAACGCGAGGACGACGAAGAACGTGGCTACGCTGGACGAACCGGTGAGTAAGTTCAAATAAGTACAAAAACAACAACTCGCTGAACGATATTCGTCCTGCTTATCGAAGAAAAAAAATTCCGCGAAAAAAATTATAGCAAAAATTCACTTTTTTTTTTATTCGACACTCGTAATTCCATGCAAAACTGTTGCTTGTGACATTTCTCCTCCGATATTCACGCGTACCTAGTCCGTAAGCAAATTCAAAGGATCGTAATCGTGTTTTCTCAAAATGTTCACTTTTAATCCCAATTTTCGGACTTTTTGAAATTTTTTTTTCAACATTTTCAATTATTAATGGCAATTCGAATACGTGTGCTCAATGGACTGCGCGAGTCCAGGGAACGTGGAGGTTAAGAAACTTAACGTGGAAAACGGTGCGCAGGTTTTCGAAAAGTAAAAAGCCAAATTCTCCGGCAGTCGTGACTCGCTTTATTTTTTAATCATGCTGTTATCTCGACGGGACGGAGACACAGTATAAACAGCACATAAACGCGTGATAACGAGCTTGACTATGGGGCCATGAGGAATTCATCGGGGTAAATAGCGGTTCTGGTGAAATTGCCGGAGGATATTTGACGCGAGAGAAATACCAAGATAATATTGTGAGGGGAGGAGCAAGCTGGGGAGTCGTCGGACGGGTAAAGACGTCTTTCTAGGATTTAATTCTCGTAGAAATTTCGACGGAGCAACGTCGTCCAAGGACGAACGAGAAAGAGATAGAGAGAGAGAGAGAGAGAGAGGGAATTCCGTTAGATTAGCATGTCTGCTGCGACTGTTGTTACATCGCCAAGAGGATTCTCTCCTCTGCGATGTGTGATATCCTAGCCAGCATGTGCTTTTTCCTCTCTCCGAGGCTCTTCTCTCTCTTGCCTGGTTCCTCGTTGTCCCACAGGATGAGAGAGGAATTCGAGGGAAATATTAATTTAGCGAAAAGGCGTCCGGGACAACTGAAGAATTGGAAAACCAGCACAATAAGAAGCCTAGAGAATTACTTGTCTTATTACTTGTTACTCTCCGAATGCTACGAGAGATAAAAGCCCGAACATCGTCTCCTCATGTGGGGCTAAAGAATCGATTACAACCCACGGGAATGGCCGACTGGTCCTGACATTTTCTGTAAAAACGAGCATACGATCAGGCATCGAAGAAAAATAAATGTATATCTTTGGTTCTTCAGGGTCGATAGCAACGCACCAAAAGTCGGGATGCGATACATTTTAGTATTCCTGATGCTCATACAACGGAAGCAAGCTCGCGGCCCACGCTGCGCGGAATATAAATCGAGTGGAGCAGAAAGAGAGAGAGAGAGAGAGAGAGAGAGAGAGAGAGAGAGAGAGAGAAAAAAGACACGGAGTCTGAAAAAATTATAGAGAAATGTTGAGCAGGCGTCGCGCGGATGAGAAAATCCTTGGGGTCGTGACCCTTCGGCTTTAAAATTAAAAACCGTAATATAGCCTGGTGCAAGTTTCCGTGTTTTTTATCAATTAAAAATCTGCACCGCGCCATAAAATGAGCGGATAACAAAAAACCATTTTTCACGCGATCCTTACGCGCAATAAAATGTTTGGGGAATCCTCTCATTGTTAACGAGGCACTGAAAAAAACAGGGAATTTACAAAAAAAAAACGGTTTTTTCATTGGTTGCGCGGTATTTGCCGCAGCAGCAGGTTTAGCTTTCGATCGTCAAAGGGGACTGTGTTCATTCATACATCAGGCTCCGTCCAATGTGTGTTATGCGTCTGCTTTCTGTACTTTTTCGCCATCTCTCTGTGCGTTTCTTTCGCTCTCTCATTCCCTGTGTCAGCCTCTCCGCACCCCGTTTGTCGCATGGTTAAGCGGAGTACCCTCTCTCGGTATTGTTTCCGTTTCGGTGGAACAAATATCGCTTTTATGCCCGCCAACTAGCACACGCGTAAGGACAAGTGTTTCGTTGCTGCTGCTGCTGCTGCTGCTGCTGCTGCTGCTGTTGCTGCTTCTTCTCTGTTGTTGTCGCGTTGGTCGTCTCATCCCGCACAACATATTTCTACTCCTATATCCATCGACACGCGGTTTCAAACTCCGCTCTCTACCGCCAACACACCTCCTCTTCGTAGGGGAGTTTACTCTACCGAGGGTCTTCTCGTGCAACAATATTTCGCGTATTACTCTCCACGGGACATTTCGCACGAAATAACCGCGGATCTCGGTGAGCAGAACAAAAATTTTCCGATCTTTGCTCGTGCAAGGTGCGCAAATTTCATTTCTACACAAAATTTGTCTTCATTCCAATTATTTCGTCAGTTTATCAATTTTCTAAATAATTGTCATAATATTAATTTATTAATAATCAATTTAATAATATTATCAATCAATTAATATATTTATTTATTATTAAATAAATTTGAAAATAAATAAATAATGTATCATTTATTTATTAAATATGAATTTATTAATTTGATAAATAAATTAATTTATCTATTTAATTAATTAATTTCACGCTGACGATCTTTGGAATATTCGGCACAAATTACATTCGGACCAATTGAACAATTTTCATCCTCCGGAGATTTTCTTATCGTACCAAATGACTAAAACCGTGAATTTGGGTCGGAAAGACCCATATGTAGCGGAGCCAGCGTGCGTGTGCACGTGAGGAGATAATGGAAGAGTTTCGCTCTCGCGTATAACAACCAAGAATGCGCGTGCGTGTGTATGTTACAATTTACACGCGCACACGCCTGCTGCGACAAATTTAGTATATACACGTTTAGGTTACTGTATGGTCCTCGAAACAGCAGCACCGAACGCGGCACGTTCTTTATCCGGAGCAACCCTTCTCTCATATTGTTCTCGACGATTAAAACAAAACATCGTTAAACACAAAGCAATTCAGCCGCCGCACTGTCTATTAGCTTTCGCGTAAATAGATCATTCTTCGCGTGAAGCCAGCTGATTATACAAATATCTTTTGATAACGAAGTGAGGTGGAGCGCGTGGTAAATAAAAATATTTTACTTATTCAAGTCTCTATTAATTTATTTAAGAAATTACGGGCATCGCTCCGGACGAGGACTCGGCCATTGGCAAAGTTAAGCAGTTTTTCGCTGGACCAATACCCAGTTGGGTGACCGTCGATTGAATATCTGGTTCAGGCACCGACGATGATTTATTTTTCATGACTCTGAAGTTTGCGACGTTGAGATCCAACGAAAAATGCATTCTCCGTTAATTATTTATTCAATTTTGGAAATCACAGTTATTTTATCGTGTCGATTTACTTTTTGGGTCGCAAAAGCGTTTTTTATTCCAGACCGAATATTGATAAATAATTACACGAGCTCTGCTCAAGAAAAAAACATTTTTTCGATCATGTTGAAGTTTGCATCGTTGAAATGCAACGAAATTCTGTTTTCTCTTGAGCAGAGCTCGTGTAATTATTTTCTAATATTACGTCTGGAAAGACAAAAAGAAAAAAACGCTTTCGTGACCCAAAAACTTAATAGACAAGAAAAATTGGCATAATTTAGAAAATTCAATAAATAATTGACGGGAAAAGTATTTTTCGTTGCATTTCAACGATGCAAACTTGATCGGGATTATTTTCAAGAAGCTTGCTTGGTGAAACGAAGTCATTGGTATGATCGACATTCATGACGATTTCTTTGACGATCGCATGGTAATTGAATAAATGTCGTTTAGTAGGAATAGATTGTTGTGTAATTTAATTGACAGAAAATCTATAGGAGCTCGTGTTTTTCAACAGCAGCAGCAGCAGGCGAGAAACGTTAATACGTAGCAGTTTGTATAATTAAAAAAAAGCATTCAAGTTAGTCGACAAGCAAAAGTGTAAGAAATGAGGCCATTTGAACAAAACAACGTGTCGTTTGAGTGGATATATACATATGGCAAATGTAGCGCGATCGGGGCCTAATTGCGGTATACACTCGGGGCTGAACAAGCACCAACACCCTGGATGGTGCTTCGTTTTCTCGTTCTACGTTGCGCGCGCGCGAGAGAGAGAGAGAGAGAGAGAGAGAGAGAGGAAAAGAGAGAAAAGGAGGAAAGAGTTTGGCTCGCCGTAGGCACGCGGGTGTAAATCTCGCTCGAAAACGAGCGGCAGTTCGTTTATAAATATATATAGGTATATGCGCGTTGATGGTATGTGCCTGGTGAGCGAGACACGCGGTGAATATTACGCGCTCGCGTCCCCTTGTATTTATCCGACAAGCTTTCTTCGTCGTTGTGCATTTTTAACATTATTTTTCTTTTCTTTTCTTTTTATTTTGGCCTATATGCTGGTGCGCGCCTTGTACCCAGCCAACAAAACGAGATCAACGTAAATATAATAAAGGTTAAAGACGCTGGAATAAAATTGATTCCTCGTCGTTTTTCACACTGAGTTATCGAGGCGAGTCGATATCGAGAGAGCCCTGGCTTCGAGCATGACGATATCATTCCACTGATGAAAGTATTATCCAAATTCTTCATTTTATCCGCGGCGACAGCTCGTGAATAAAAGCTTACCGGGCTCGTTAATTGCCAGAGTGAAATTGTTCCCGCTTTAAATTTCGTTATATATTAAAAGACTCGAATCCATGCGTTCGCATATTTATTCCCCGTAACTACGACGCTCCACTCCCGCAAGTGAAATCGCTTTGTCTTAGCTCAAGCGTGAAGTCTATAATTCAAGAGCCACCCTCGTCACGCTACAAAATCGTGCCCTCTCCCTGCTCTCGTGTCCTGAGATAATTCACGCTGGCTTTAACACTGTTTAACGTTGCCCAAACTCGGCTGCAATATGTTACGACGTATACGTGTCTATACGCAACAAAAGGGAAGAGCGAGAAGGACGGGAAGGGCACAGCAGAGGGGAAGACTTTTGTTACATTCGTAGCTGCTGGATCAAGCTTCGGAGCCTTTGATCCTCTCGTAAAATTTGCCTAATTAAATAAAACAATCATTTTTTTCAATTTCTCTGCATTCTGTGGCCCGCGTTCTTCACCCTGTCAAGAATTTACGATATGAAAATCTTTGGAAACATCCGCCAAACACACACATTTCCAATAACTAAAGTTGCATCGAGATTGCATGGGAAATAGTGCAAAACGACGATTCTATGCATTTTGCTTCTTCGGGAATCTCCGCGCGGCACCGCCGAAGGAAAACATTAAGAACGCCCCCGCGAAAACTCTCGCAGTGATTTATCCCTCTATCTCTTGGAGACTCCTCCCTACCACCGATCGAACCATATCATTTCCCTTTTGGCAGTTTTCCAATAGAGCAAAAGCTTCACCAACTGTATCGACGTTGTTAATATATCCAGAGTCTCTGTTATAGCCATTTCGTTCCCTCTTCTCTGTCTCTCTCGTCTTTGCTTTCTTTCCCTTTTCCTCTTGTCGGAGGGGCCCATGGCAATCACCCAGAGACTTCCGATACCCTGTGGACGACCACAGAGAGAGAGAAGCGAGTACTTGGAATGGAAATTGCTACATTTATGTATGTAATATCCGATATTATGACGTCGAGACGAGCAGGAAAAAGGCGAGGGTTACGATAAAAGTGAGGTGTCTCGAAGTTCGTAGAGGTACGCTGAACTTTTCATTAAAATTCTAAAGTTAAGAAACGAGACAGTCTCCATGTTATTTCTGACCGTAGATAAAATCGTAGCAACGTTTTTTTCATTTTCTTTTTATTACGATTCCACTCTCGAATTGATAAACCATCGCGGAATCTGCAGTGCGGTGAAATAATCCTCGGAGATTCGATAATAACGAAAAAGCATTGGTTCGGAGTGGTAGAAATGTTGATTGCTTGACCGCCCTCGAAAACAACACGAAATTAGCGCAATGTTCTCATTGCTTGTCCAGAAAATAATGATAAATTATTGGAATTGTGAAACACACCGGCGCGGTGTGCGGCAAAAGCATATATAACGGGCTGCAACGCCGGCCCGTTAATTCTCGACAAAATTCTCATTTACGGTCCAACTAAATTTCGTATTATAATTGAAAATCTCCCGATGGACACGCGGTTACGTATAGCCTCGACAGTCCTCGGCGAATACAATTTATTTGATAATTTTTGGAGCTCTGCAAGCGACACTCTCCAACACTGAATAATGTAACTGGTGCGGGTCATGTTTTCTTTGGGTTTTTCAAAATTTTACTCCCATTCTTCGGCGAGCCAGAATACCGAAATAATGATGCCAACGTTATACGCGCCCGGCGGAAACGTCGTCGAGTCACGGAACACACTAAACGAGCGGCTCGCGTTCGACATTTGTGCGTACTCGCTCTTTACACTCTGAGATGGAAAAAAAAAGAAAAAATATACACCTCGTGGTCTTATTAATAGTTTCGTTGCTTTTTTCCTTTAGCCACGTGTTTTGTACGAAGGCAAACACGCGATATTAATTATTGTAATTACGCACAAAGTGTCGGACGGTTGAGCAAACCGCAAGGGAAGAAAGTGACTATGAGAGCAGCGAGGAGCCAAGTGGGTAGAGATTTGAACAGCGGGAACGGAACGCGACTTGTATTAGCACAACGTGTTCCTGCCACGAAAAGGTCGTCCTAAACCAGAGTTAATTACGGGACGAGACGAAAAACGGCTGCAGTTTGCCAACTAGAGCTAACATTGCTCATTTAAATCAAGACTAATTGATCCTGCTACCCTTTCCGGCGCTCTATATTACGAGTATTACGTATACAGCCTTGAAATTGTTCCCCACTGGATTACCAAGTTTCGACCACCGGTTTATTCGTTTTCCCCTTCAGGGAGGCCCCAAATAACTCGGACTCTGGTAACCATGTACGAAGAACGATTCAATGGATTCCCCACGCTCATCAAAAACCTAAACATAAATAACGGAGCCGCTCGCGAACGTGCAATCATTCTCACTCAGTATTTTTTCATCCCGCTCGCCGTTTCGCTATAATAATCAGTAGCGTTCGTTGGCCTCGTGACGAGACGCTCCGCGATTGCAATTTCGTCATTACCCAATTATCCTTTTTTTTTTTTTTATATTCCAAACAATAAAGTACTCGAACTTTATGAACTACGAGAAACCCGCACACACGTGTCCAATTCCATTTTCTCTGCTGTCCCAATTTGCACCTGTGTGCCGCTATTTTTCGCCGCACGTTCGCGCCGCGAGCTCGTTCGCCAAATCAAATGAACTCGTCGATTTATGTTTCCCGGGTAGCGCATGTTTTTTTTGCCAAATGCCTCAGTCGTCGAAAACTCTCTATCGATCTCTACGATCCCCATTGGATTAGTAGATCCTGAAATGCGATACTGCCCGCGACTATACGTCTTGTTGCAGCGATTCAACTTTTACTGCCTACTCCTCGATTCAAGGAAGTCTGGAACGAGCGAATACCATTAAGAGAAGACAAATTGTTACGATTTCTAAGGAAAATCTATTTCGAGGTTGCTCTCTTTCTCGCTCGTACTATTTCGCGTTGCTCTATTCGGCGCGCAGCATAAACAGTGGGTTGTCCAATTGCAACATTGTTCCTACTTGTTACCGACACACACACAGATCATGAGAGAGTTCACAAGCTCGTTTTGTCTGTGCGTCGTTAGCGGATTTAACACCAACGACAAAACATATCGCGTCGAGCTCGTTTCCCCGATCAGTGAGACACGAGAAATTGTTGATTTCGACGTTTTTCTTAATCTTTTTTATCTCCGTTGCTCCCTCTCTCCCGCGATCGTTGTCGAGACACTCTCCGGATAGCATGTCCCATGGATACTGGCTGCCGGGTTTCCACCCACGCGCCCATTAAGCCACAGCTCTCTAACGCTCCACTCTTTCCTCTTTTACCTCTTCTTATCCTCTCCGCTTTTCTTTCCTCCTTTCCCTCGCTCTCTCTCTCTCTCTCTCTCTCTCTCTCTCTCTCTCTGCTCGCTGCGTCCTGGTAGAGAAATGCCAAGAGGTGAGAGTGGAACGGGCGCGAGGGAGGGCACTTAAGGCGTCTCGTAATACACACCCCGCTGCACACACCGAGGCCCTTTTATAATTAAGACGTTACTTTATGACTCCCCGTGTGCTCTCGCCGCTTCTGATTTTGCACTCTTCACAACACACACGCTTGCTTCATCGTGTAAGTACAAAAGTGTCGCTGCGGCTCAGTGCTGCTCACCTTTGCTCCGATATGCTTCTCCCTCGCCGCACTCATTTTCCTTACATCGGGAGCAAAAATCATGATCTTTCGATAATTCTCGATACGCTGAAGAAAAAAAAAATGCGTTTTTTTTTCTTCTAATAATTCGAAAAATTGCGACATTGCAGGGAGAAATATTCCAGAAAATCTTTTCGGAAGCGATTTTGTTGTTGTTCCAATCGTAAATTTGTCTGAAAATTGCCTTAGAAACAAAATTTACTGCCAAAATGATGAAAATTTTGGAATTATCGAAAAAATAATTAGTTTAACGTGTTCAAAGAAATATCGACGATTTTAAACGAAATTTTATTTCCAGCGTAACGAGTCTCCTCCGAGATGATCGTTTTTTGCCGATTTTCTCAAATTGTTGTGACGACCTGAGATTATCATTTGGCAATTGGGTATTTCCGAACGATTTGCAGCCCGAGTGGAATCTCCCTCGCGGATTTTTATCCCGGGACTGGGCAAAACTCTTGAAACATCGATGAGCACCTCGATGCAAGCACTCCGGGAATAATAATAAATATAAGAGAGAAGAACCGCCGGAATATATGTAAAATGAGAGCCTCAAAAGAAAGGAACAAAGGGGGAAAAAAAGTTGAGGAGAAAAGAGGACGGAGGAGAGCTGGCAATCGAGATAATGCGAATTTCGCTCGCACGCTCTCTGTGTCTATAGTTGACGAAGCTTTGTCCTCCTCTTGGCATACAGAAAGAGCAAGAAGGAGGGATGAAACCGAGCGCGACGTTTATTTTGCTGGATAACTCTGGCGGGCACCGAGTTTTCTCCGCGACTCTGTTTTTAGTCCGGGAGCAAAATCAGGGCATCCTAACCGAGATAGGGAACCGCGTAGATGAGTGCGGAAGGAAAAAAAATGAGATGCTTGTGAGACTGTGTATAAGGGTGCAGGGTTAGTCGAGCGAAAATATTCACGAATCGAAACGAAATGGAAAGAAAAAATGGGCTTGAGAGAGAGGAGAGAGTGGAGAAGGCGCTGGCAGGATATAGAAACGTAAGTCTTTCCGGATTGCCAGCCTTTGGCTGCGTAATCATTTGCCAAGAACATTTATATCGAGTGCGAGAAAAAGAGAAAAGTGGGCGCGCGGGAACCGCGCGATAAGTCGAGGATCGGGGGCAGAATCGTCGGCCCGATTTCCATTCCATTTGTCGCCCTTAAATGAACTATTTTTCGGTACACTGAAGTCTGTAAAGCGAGGCGAGCGTGATTCGATATATTCCAGAAGTCGGATCGTTTTAAGGGGCTCGGCAATAAGGATTGAAATACGAAAGTACACGCGGCAATATATCGTTTCGGAGAAATCGTCGTTGCCCAAATAATGAATTACCATAAGGACGAATTGATACTAATTTATCGATGACCCAATCGAATAAATCTTTTTAATTGATGACATAACGAGAAACCCATTGAAAAAAGATAAGACGAATACGGTCGTTAATTATCGCGGAGCGCGAGACTTTTTCGGCTGCTTAAAGGGCACCTTATTATTATTTGTTTTGTTTTTTTTTCGTCTCTCCAGGCCATCGCACGTATTAAAGACACTTTTCTCTCGCTCCTGTCACCCTCGCCCATTCTCGTGCTTTCTTGCTTCGACTCTCGCGTTTATGATCTTAAGTCGGGCGCGCGCGGCGTGAGAGCACTGTCGAGAAGAGAGTTCCTACCGGCCGGAATGAATTTAATGAGACGCCCAGAGGCGTGACACGACGTCCTAATAACGCTGGCAAGATGAGAGGGCTCGATATCGCTCCGGAGTCACTATAATACTCCTCCGCTTCTATATACCGTAGACGAATATTTATGCATAGGCTCGTCCAGGACGAATCGTCGAATTAACACCGTCCACCGCTTTTTTTCCACATTTTTTTTCAACACCAAAATAAACACTCCACGCTCCCAGACGTATCAATGATTTTTTTTTCATCTCTCTTCTTGCGCTTAACGCGCGACCTTTTCATTTCCACAAATCGTCGACGGGTCTCCGCGCAGGTATAGTTTAGTTGATAAATTTCAGTTATTGTTCACTATCAATATTCCGGCGTGGGAAAGCACGGTCAGCAAAAATTCGTCATCGATATGCACAAATAACGGCAATTTCAATAAAATCTCAACTTGATCCTTTTTTTTTCTCGTTTTTCACAATTTCCACAATTCGCATCGTAATTTATTCACAAACGCGTCGCAGTATTTTATGCAGAAATTCCGCGATCCATTCGTTTCGTTCCATTTCCATTTTTTAACCGTTTTCCGAAAATTTTACGATCTCCGTTGTGAAAATGCAATTTTCTATTTTCAATTCGATGAAATTCCAATTGTTTAGCCCTCCGGAAAGCGTTAAATTTTTCCGTCCATGTCGCTCCATCCAGAATTCCGTTAATGTATTTTATGAGCGATAGAACAATCAAAATAAAATAGCACCATGACTATTTTTCATTTAACCTCGGACTGCCCATATTTTCATGTATGAAAAAAGAGAAAAAAAATGTGCCAAGCGATCTCGACGTATAATACCGCTCTGTCACGTCTCGTGCTGCTCGTTTATATATTCTTGCTCGCGGCATGTCCCTTCTGCTGGTAAACTAAACTGCGGTGACTCGATCGTGATACGCGCTGCCTCCGTGTGCGGACTTGGCCTCTCGTAAGATTAAGAAAATAGCAGGAGATCGTAGTAAAAGACTGAAATGGTAGTAACGGTTCGGTAGCACACCGCTGCGATATATATTCTGTTCTTTATTCTCGTCGGCTTCTTACACCCGCGAGCACAAATGCTCCGGTCATCTTGGGCTTCCGGTTTGTTCGATTTTTGGACGCGTCACTATCGTTGAATATCGGCAGGCAAGAAGAGCAAAGGCAGCTCCTCTTGGGAGAGATGCGAGACAAGATTGACGATAATTTCAATAGGAGGCGGTTTGCTCGACGCTTGTCACGCGATCCGCTTCATCCGCGACCGACTGGGATTCAGCGACGTCGATTAATTATAGCAAATTATTATTCAAGAGCCATTTAAGGCTTGACCGATATTCACTGAGCTCTGAAGACCTCGAATCAATAGAAAAACTCTCATTGCTGCTCGACAATAATCCTCCACATTGCAAATCGCTCAATTCCTTTAATCGCTAAACGATTCCGCATTGAAATATGACAAATATTTTTCTGCGCTCGCGAAAGACCCGGTAACCTCTTGGAATGGAAAACCCGCGATCGATCGTTCGTAACGGAATCGGATTTGAAACAAAAACCGTGCAATCGCTCATTACGCCGGCCTCGATTTTCGAAACGCCACGAAATTCGGCTGATGGATCGATTTATAAGTGAATAAAAATCAAACTTACCGTTCAATCATCGTCCCGATAAATGCTCCGGATTCGAAATCGATCCGGACCACTCATTGAATTTATTCCACATTCGTCCGACCCGGGGGGGGGGCTCTCGCCTCTCCGTGTTTTCAGAAGAGTGGGAAATTCACAATTAACGAGATGGACAAACAATTAATCATAATTATTGGAATCGCCCTTCTCTCCTCTCGCTCGCACTCCTCGTTTCCAACACATCAAAAGATCCACACACGCATTGGTGTGTCTCCTATTCCCTTATACTTCCGTTGACCAAATTGGCGAAATGCTGTCGTGTCGTTCACAGGACGCTGCTCGTGCACCAATAGAAATGTAACTCTATAAACAAGAGAGCTAATGGATACCGTACAACCCGACAATCATCCATAGATATACAGCAAATTTAGTAGAATTTGTATTTACAAATTCCGCAGTGTTTCAATGAAGCGTGTTTCGGTGGAGGGAACGAGCGGAGGCTCGATAATAGAATCCGTACAACGTGAATGCAAAGCCCTCTGGGTTAAAATACACGTTACATAATGGTACGAGGAAGCGCGAGTGAATGAGGAAAAGGGCGCGAGAGTCTTGGTGAGCGGAGGCATCGAACAATACAAATAACGCCATTTCGCTTGCGAACGCGATCGATCCAAACCGATGCTCTATATATCGTGCAACACGGCGTGTCCCTCTGTTACGGCGCTGTGTTGCTCATCCCTTCATCTCATTTCCTCAGCCCTCTCGGGGCGAGCGAGGCCTGCAGCTTGTCTGTGGCTAACCAAATTAAACGTAATTTGAATTTCGTTTGAAATTCAATCGATCCCTCGCTCCGTGCTCGCCTCAAAAATCAAGCAATGTCAGAGCGAAAAAGAAAAAAATTTCTACTCGCATTTGGGCGGATCGTGTCCTTTGCCTTCATTATTTGTCTCTCCGTCACGCACTTCCGGTTTTTTCTGTCAAGTCTTTTTTGTCTTGACACTCGGACCCTCCAACCGAGTCAGTCGACGATATATAATTTCCATAGTATGCTCCATATCGCGAGTGAATCCCGAGAAAGGAATCGAACGCGCAAACGAGTAAGTGAGAGGACGAGCATCGGCGACCATAATCCGTTTAATCCTCGACTAACGAGACGTCCTTTGTGTCGATTAACCCTATCCGTGAAAGGGGTCCGTTCGTCCGGCAATCTGTACTATGTTCTCATCATCAAGCAGGCAAGGTCGGAGCAACATCGGAACAGCAGTTGTTGCCTCGTCCTTGCATTTCGCTCCTGCTACATTCAACGTATCGATGTGTAGTTTCCGACCACACATTGTCGCACGTGTTCTCGTCGACCGCATTATACCGAATCACGGCATTCACCCGATGAACGATCCAGTTATTGACCGAATTTCGTATCAGCTTGCGGGAAACACGTTTTCATGAAAATTCACACCGATGAGTATCAATTTTTATAAAAAAAAAAAAGTAAAAATAATGGATCGAAATTCTCCAGCAAATATCTTTGCTGGAGAATTTGTCCATCCACATCTCCCCAACATCCATCATTCTGCATGACTCTGAAGCCCGTAACGTTGAGATTCAACGAAAAATCATTTTTCCATCAATTATTTATTGAATTTAAAAAATTATGACCATTTTTCGTGTCGATTTAATTTTTGCCTAGCAAGAAATTCACGTTTCATCGTCCAGACCAAATATTGCTAAATAATAACGAGCCATGCTCGAGAAAAAAAACAAATTTTCGTATCATTCCAACGATGCAAACTTCGACATGATTATTGTGCGATATTTTCGCATTTCGTGGGCGGCATCCACATAAGCTAGGGTCTCAGCCTTACTCACCTCGATATTTCGAAAGTGACATTTTCCTCTTTGACCGCTTTCCCAGTCCAATATCAAACGACCAAGGTCTTCTCGGACTGATGCCCTCAAGTCCAGAGATAAATCGGCATTAAGAGAGAATTTATAATGAAAGTCCGTTAGGTGCATAGAAAATGGTATGAAAATTGATAAGCAGTGTGATACGTTAGAGATTGTGGCGTAAGCTCGTTGAGCCAAAAGTTATAGAACAAGCTCCGGAACTCTGTGCACTGTGCTCGGTAGCCATAGCGTGGCAAACTAGGTGGTCGTTACGTGTCACGCGCTATCGTACAACACGCCAACACAAACCCACACAGGAGCAGCGACTACTCTGCACATTTTGCCTGCAAGATTCAGCCCCGGCTGGCCGTCTCTTGAGAGACTCCACTCGGTCCATGCATCACTGTTTAATACTTGTGGATATAACAGTGATGCAGGGACTCGCCTTCACGTACGCGAAACACAAGCGAAAATCCTGAAAGCCAGTCGGGCGCTATCCGTATCCTTTGCCCCATCCAAACCTCTCGTCTTCCTGCCCATTCGTCTGCTTTGTCCGATTCTATACAGACATACACCCAGAAATATTAGCTACACCGAGCAAGAGCCATATATCTTGCTTGATATACCGTCAGCTCATTCCAATAGCAACTCCAACTGACACTCTTGCTGCGGCTGCACTCGCGCGCCAATCAGTCCTCCTCGTGTTCGCAAATTAGGTGTTCCGCTTCGAGGAACAAGACGATCACCGTTTACACCATGTTCCTGATCTGGCAACAAGAGTACATACGACCTTTATACGTTGGATAGATTGTCCATGCATGGCTATACGTATAAACAAGCTTTTTGCACAAATTTATTCAACATCAATGAAAATAAACGATTCTTATTGATTTCCGTCCTTGTTACTTCGTTGCCAAGTTAAAAAGCGATTTTTCAATGAGAGTTTATTATTTTCCAATTACATCCGCATTTCGTGCCATTTTTTTCAAGGACTCTCTCTTCTTTATTTTAATTTCGTTGGACCGCTGGGGTTGCTATTAAATTTCTCTGGTGCACTTGACTTTTCACAAGGAATCGTTTAAACTCTGTGGAGAGAAAAAAAAAAACGTGAATTTTTTCGTCTCTCCGTGCGATTTAATAGCTCCAGAAACGGAAGAGAAAGAATCCAGAAGAATTATTCCTTTTTATATCGGTCGACGTGGCCTCTATATTTCGAGATGATCGAAAAATGTTTTTTTTTTTTATTGTGAATTGCTTCCTCCCGGACGGTATTTCGCCAGGACGCGTAATCCAGATTCAATGAAGCGTGTTTACGTTCGTATTCTCAATAAAATTTCGATATTTCTCATCGGCATTTCTCGCTTTGCCTCGTCCTTCGCGATATGCTTTTTCGCGTCGACTCGGCTACGTTTGATAAAGCATGCGCGGCAGGTTCTATCACATATGACAATTCGATAAGATATAGAAATAAATTTGAAGGAAAATAAAATATGAACGGCCCGGGGCAATATCGAATAAAACGAGCGTAAACGTAAGATTTTTGATATAACCGAATCGCGAGAACGCAGCGATACGAACCAACTCAATTTTTAAAATCGCGTCTATATTTTTTTTTCCACAATAAATTGCATTACTTTTCCACTCAGACAAGACGATTAAGAGGAAGTTTGTAGAAACTCCGGATAAAAGGTATTTTAATACAAGGAACATCTATTTTTCACGCGGTGTTGAAATTAATTCAAACGCATTAAATGCAAGTTGGTCGAGCTCGCGCCAACAAGCACCAAGAACAAGGTGCACTCCAGACTCTCGTAAAGCATTGAGAATAAGAAAGAGAGGAAAAAAAAACGACACTGCCAAGTAAAACGTATAAATGGAGAATAACGTGGCACAGCAAATTCAACCCTTAACGAGGCTCGTTTTGTCGCCGCGTAAATAACGAGAGAGCAAACCAAGGAAGGGTTGTCGTATAAGAGGGCGCGCGCGCCCGCGCGCTCTCACACTTTTACCAACGATCTACGTGCATGTATAGCTTCGTCAAGGAGAAAGTTCGACTCTCGCTCAGTTCCTCTGGCAAGCCCGAATTTAAGACCTCTGCGAAATTAGCACCGCGCCTGCTGTCGTACTCACCACATTCTTACGTCTTATAAATTCTTTAATACACAGCGCGACACACGCACACGCTCTATATATATATATATATATATATATATATTTGCTCTCCCTTCTCCAACTTTCATTATTTTCATCGACGGTTCACTACACCGACTCAAATACATATATGTAAGCGTGTACACGCAGTTTTCATCTTTTTATAACAAGAGAGTTATGAAGTAGAAAAATAAGAAGGAACGAGAAGGGGGCGAAAACGTCCTTTCCGCACGACGAGGACTCTTTACGTGTCTTGCCATCCGGAGGGCCCTAAAATCCGTGCGCTCTCGTCTTAGTGCCCCTCCTCCGTGTGTGTGTGCGCATACGTACTATATAATAGACCGCCTCGATGCTCCTCCAAGTCTTTTTATATGAGTTTCTCCCCTTCTAGCCTTTCTTCCTCTCCTCGCCCTTCTTCTCTTTTATTTTCTTTCGTCCGTACGCTTCCTTCTGCTTCCACTTTCACCTTCTCACTCGTATTTCCCATATTTGCTTCGCCAACCAGCTTGCCAAGAAAAATATTGAAATTCTGAGTAAGAAGAACGAAGAGTTTTGTATCTATACATTTTTCTCTTACTCAGGAGCAGCCGCCGCTCCGAATATATCCGCGGAAACCCAGCCACAACGGAGTCGGTAATTCTTCACGAACGACCGCTCCCTTGCACGGTGATCGATCGATCGAATATGATTTTATTGCCAAGTCCTATCGAGCCACAGATCGATATCAAATTCCGCTATAAATTCGACTCGAAAAATTTGCCGCTTGATGAAAAATGATGGGATGGACGCGCTAACGATTCGGTAACGCGTGACTGTTTTTTTTCTTTCTATCGTACTAATTTGCTTCGCTTATTATATTAAGACGAAGGTGCGAGAAGAAATTTGCCAATTTTCCAAGCCTCACGGATATTCCGGTCACGCTTCATAAGCAGCCTTGATATAATTGGCGGACTACTCGCGTCCCGGACTACGACGATGCCCGCAAAAAAAAACTTTCATCTTTTTCGGTCCGTTATACCGGATAGTTTTTTGTTTTTTTGTTTTTTGCTTCCTCCGAGCCGTTACGAACTCGCTCCAAAGGCTGCTCGTGATACCACATACAGGCCCGTACACCGTATAAGAGGAGACACTCTTACCCGCCCCTTTTTTCTCAATCTTCATCGTCTAAGCGATCCTCCTTGTTCGGCGCCTGGTCTTGCAGGAAATTGCATGCCTAACCCTCCCACACATGCCTTTTTTTCTAACCACCTGAAAACACCTTGTTAACTCTGGACGAGCATGAAAACTTGTGAAGGAAAAATAAAGTGAAGATAAGCAGAGAATTGAAAAAATCGAAGGCACACAAAAAAAACGAGATAATTCCACGATTTTTGCCTCAAGAAGTTTTCTAAACTCCAAGACTTTGCGAAAGAACGGAATAATGTAGAGTGGCTCCGGGATATATTTAAAAAAGCACTCTCGTCTTTGCGTAAGAGTCGGGCATTTATTTGAGTGTTGAAACAGCCGATATTCATCTTGTTTCATTCGAAAGCATCGTCGATTAGTAAGTCTAGCACAAATTTCGACGAACGCTTCGAAAAAATTTCATCAGTCTCGCCCTCCTGCTCCAGCATCTATATCTATAGCAGTCCACCGTTGGCATTCGTACAGCCTCTGCCTTCGGGGAGCGAGCGTGCGAAGGCTTTAGCTAAGAAAAACATATCGACTAGACAGGAGATTGGCAAGAAGGAAAATAAAAAGGGAGAGCAAGAGAAAACGATAGCACTCGCGATTAAACCCGAACGTGGTAGGTACGTGGGACTACATATACGATCGAGCCACCCAGAAAGAACGATGAAACATACCGCTCGCAACCATACCTCTCTATCATCTCATCTTCGAGAGCTCAGAGAGTTACGTTTTTATGACGGAAATAAAAACACGCTGTTTGCTCAGTTTAGTCCTTTTGTATACCCAAGCGCAAGCTGAATTGCGAAATTTCCTTTGGAAAACAAACGATAAATCCTCCTTTCTCGCTCACACGTTATCCATCTTTCTGTCTCGCTCCTCTGCCCAGAATCGTTGCTCTCAAAATGGGACAAACAAAAATGTTATATTAATGGGCGATCCGCTCTGTTCGAGAAACCGAGCGGAGAGGCTGTGCGATGTCTCTATCGCATACTTAAGGGGGCACTATGTCGACCACTCGATATGAGACCACGACACATGGAAATTTTCATAGAAAAAATGTCCATTCAATGCGGCACTCGATTCCTCAAGATCTCTCCACACATTGAGAAAACGATTTATATTTATATGTACCAGGATTTTTTAACTGCTAACGAATCCAAAATTGGATACTGCGAAATAAATGTTTTTGAATAGCTGATGAATAATTTAATGAAGCCTCTCGATTTTCACTGGAATGAACATTTGTTAATAGTTAATAGATGAATCATTTGATAAAACCTTTCTTGATAGCAAATGAATTTGATGAGCATAAAGATCTATTGAGTTAAGGGCATAAATAAAAGCGATTGAACAAATCATTATCTCCGAGGAAATGCCGTGCCTATGAAATTTGATCGTGATAACAAAGATATTTTTCGACCATTAACAATATTTCTAAAAGTTAGTAAATATTTGAGTAAAAGTCTCAACTAAATATATTTCTTCATTATAAATTAAGTGTTTTCTCAGTGCAACGTCAATAATGGTCTTCTATATCGAAATCAATTCGCAACTCGATCACTCGGATTAACGACTCGTAACGATCTCTCGTAGAGATTGACCAAAAATGACCAGGGTAAAGAAAAACGTTTGAAAGTCGTAAATAATGCTTTTTGTATGCTCGAAAGAAGAAGAAAAAATGGTTACGGGGCTTTTATATAGATAAACATTCTTTCATATATTTTCGTTCACGGCTATTTTTTCTTGAGCAGGCAGAGAACTCCGCGTACGAGTATATAGCTATATAGATGGCAAAATACACCTCCCGAGATCTCATGAATGGCTAAACGACCATGAATGGCTTGGTGAATGGTGTTCTCGGCTCGAGTCCGGTCCTCGGAGTATACACGCATCAGCAGTGCGCTCCTGCATTATACACATATACATAGAACGTATAAATGTGCATTTTATACGAGGACTCGAAGGCTCGAAGGTTCGTTATATGCGTCCGAGGCTCAAGGGCTCTGTTATACACGCTGCTGTGGAATGTTTTACGACCGGCAAGAAATCTCCACCGACGTACATGCAACGCGAACGCCCCGATGTAGCCTATCAAAAGCTTTTTCTCCAGATCTTTGCACTTTGGATTGAGAACCTTCGTCGCAGCATCCCCCTCACTTTCCACGCATCAGCTTGAGCGAAAAAAAAACAAATTTTACATTCTTCAACTTCCGACTGCTTTCGTTCAGGAAACCAAAATCTGACTCCCCGGTCTATATATTTATAAAACGAATGCTGGACACCTGAGGCTCCAATGGACCGACATCAACGTGTGACTTTGCGGTTAACATTATGACTCTGAAGTTTGCAACGTTGAGATTCAACGAAAAATGCTTTTTCTATTAATTATTTATTGAATTTTAGAAATTGTCGCAATCGTGCGTGTCTATTTACTTTTTGGATCGCAAAAGGGAATCGTTTTATTGTCCAGACCAGAATTTCATTGCATTCCAACGATCCGAACTTCAACATGATTTGACTTTTTATTCATCAAGCTTCTCCCCATAGATCCAATAATTCTGAACGAAACTTGGTCTGGAATGGTCCAACAGACCGAGAGCAAAGAACTAATGTACTGAAAGTTAAAATGTGTCGCGACATCAGGGTTAATTAATTTGAAAGTTATCCCGTCGCCCAACGATTCTCGTGCGTTATCGAATAATCATTGAGCCTTGAGTAAATCATCGAGATCTGGCGGAATTACTTTGATAATTGAGGCATCTTGGGGGCTCGGCACGATCGCTATGTCGACAGTTATCACCACACACACACACACAGACACACACGATCCTTGTTTGCATGATTCCGTAGTACAGCTCTCATCAGCTTCTCTCGATGGCTTTGTGGATGCATTTGCCACTACGACGTAATTATCCGTCTGCCTCTTTTTTTTTCATTCGCGTTCCTGCGTCTAATTCTCTCCGGTATTACACTCCGGTATGTTGTGGGGTTGATACACACGCACATACGCCCACGACAAGGCATCATCCGATTCCTCTCGTCAGGGATTATTCTGCTCCACTCACATGGATCTTCTTTGCATCAATTAGCAGAATGCATCAACGGTGAAACAGGCTGCATGATGCAATCAATACGGAGTCTCGTCTGTGCTGCAATAATCGAGGTTCGCGTGTTCCAGCGAACTTGGGTCTTGGAAAATTGTCTATCGGCGAAGTTTTAAATCGCAATGACTCGTGGAACGTTCCCGCGGAACGTTTACCGACTTTCAATTATTTTTCCTCCTCGAATCTCCAAGTTTGGCAACGCCAACGACTCTCGGATACAATTAGTCGTATTTATAAAGTTTCGACGATATTAGCCGATCCGATGATATTCGTATGCCATCCGGAAACTGGTGGGAATCGCACGCAACGCGTATATAAAGACTCAAGGAGCCAACACGGATAACGGACTGTTCGCGCCGGGGAATTAATCGCGTCGCGTATGGCTTCGGACAGAGAGATCACTGCTGACCAAGGGAGAAACCCATCGAGCTGTGTATGGCAGGATAGCTCGCATGGTGATTCCCAGATCGCCATCGCATATATCGCTGTTGACGTTGGTGCAACAACCGGCGCGGCTGTACGCCCGCGGAGACTTGAAAGACTCGGGGCTAATAGATCGATAGATATATTAACTAGCACCCGGTGCACTCAGGCTATACGTTATCGATCGAACCAGCACTATGCACTTGGCCAGGCAAGCAGCACCGATTGTTTGAGGCAATTTCTCTTTGTTCCTAAAGCTTCAGAACTATTGACAGACTATTTTTCTAATCAAAGCAAAATTTACGAAAAAAAAACTTTGATAATTTCGTTCTCCATAATCAAAGATTCATTTATTAAAAATCAATTTTCTTGATTGATGTCTCCAATCAATCAAAGTGCAGCGATTAGTCTACGTCCTTGTTCTGATTGCGAATGACGAGCTCGTTATCTGCGGCAGCCACTCCAAGTCATGGCAAAAGTAAATTATTCAATTTTCCATACTGCGTTGTGAAAAAACATCCATTCCCAACTAGATGCGCATGTAAATCCATCCACTTTCTTGTTCCTCTAATACCAATTCAATTTATTGATTGAAAGCGAACGACACATCCACTTACGAGTCACGGTTCGTCGCGTCCAACTCATTCGTCATACACACGCGTCGACGGATGAGAGCTCTCGTACGGAGCGTGTAATTAATTTAATTAATACCACGCTACAATTATTTCTATTCATTTATGTGAAAAATCTGATGACGCAGCAGAAATAGGAATACTAACCTAACATTTTTTGTCCATAAAATTTTATTTTTCACATTTCCAAATAATTGCAATCGATTACTCGGGATATTTTACCCCTAAAAAGTATGCTTCCAAGATTATTTTCATTTATTCAACGAAGAAATACCAAATTTTTCCAAAATTTGTCTAAACAATGTTCCGTATACAGAAAAAACTTGCAGGCGTTGAGAAACTTGCCACTTGGATATGCTTAATCGTCACCAATGACCCCGAGCAAACGTTTTTATTTGTGTTACAGATCAGCAGTGTGGCAAGTGCAGAGCCAGCACGCGAAAGCTCAATCTCAACAAGTACTGCCAGCGAGATTACGGTGAGTTAACGGAATGTTAAGAGTTTAAAGTTGTTGGAGATGCGTAGAAAAATAAGAATGAGGTTGTTCGCGGTTTTGTCTGAAAGGGATCGTCGTGCATAGAATAGAAATGTGATGGAGAAGATTGAGCAGAAAGCAAGTGGAGGAATTTAGTGACCTTAGGGAGGCCGGGTGGACTATGCACTCGGGAACTCCGAGTGGTTGCTTTCGGTTAGTGATATCCACGTGTCAACGATTTACATTAGCAAAGAGGAACGAAGCTCTGAGAAAGTGAAGGAGGTTGAAGAAGAGAGTTGGAAAAGGCGAGATGCTTGCCCGAGAATCGTTCTTTGGCGGACGCGAGGAGAGTCTCGTTTCAATAATAGAAAGGCATGCTTTTGAGTTGGCGGCGCGAGGCAAGCCCTGCGGGCATTTACACGCGTGTACCGTGCGCGCTGCCGAATAAACCGGCGTAACTCTTACTACGTGACGTTTTAATGCATTACCGCTACGCCCCTTTTCTGCTTTTTCAGTATTTTCCGCGACACGTTTCTTCGTAAATATCTATACACACACAAGCCCACAATGCGAAATGAACCAACTCGCACGCGGTCTTTTCCAAGTGCCTGGCTTCCGTTACACTCCCGCGGTGCACGCTCGAGAAATCCAAGGGGGACCTGCCAGTCGGAGACGAGATGGAAAATTTACCTCTCTTTGTATTTTCTATGTATTTAACACATGCTCGTGGCGGGCGGGCCAGCGGGAGAGAGGACGTACGAAAAGGCAGCGAGCAGTGTAACTTGCACTCGCGACCAGAGAGCCCTTCTCTCTTTTACACTCTCTGCTGCTGCCGCTTTCCTCCAGCAGCGCTGCTCGATTCGTCGTGAATAAATCTTCAACAGGTCTGCGACAACGTCAACTTGGAATAGATTTCGCGAAACTCGCTCGCCGACAATCCTCTCTCGGCCTCTCCTCCTCCTCTTTTTTTTCCTCCACGAATCTTGCATTCTCTCACACGTTCTCGGTTCTCTCGGAGTCTTTTCGAACCAACAGACATCAAACACGAACAAATGGGAGGACTGTCGGATTTTCGCGTATTTCCATTTACTATCTCTCCACGCGGTTAATCCGCTCCTATTGACGCGTACACAACACAACTCGCCGCTACGATATCGTTCATTTTATATCATGTTGCTTCCCAAAAACTAAATAGACACGAAAATTTGCCATAATTTCCAAAATTCAATAAATAATTAATGTAAAAAAGATTTTTCGATGAATCTCAACGTTGCAACTTGAGAATTTACATTCATTTTATTTTATTTTTTTAGTTATTTTATTTATATTCTTTTTTCTTATTTATCTCCTTTTTTTTTTTATCTTATTTATATGCTACACAGAGCGATACTTGGCGGAGTTGTCGTTCGGACCATCGTATTTGGTCAAGCTGATTGCAAATAAATTTCTAAACGATAAAATTTTTATCGATCTACTCATTTTTTCATATTTTTCAAATGAAAAATGTGTTCGGCCAAATTCAAAGGAAATATTGAACCGTGATAGTTTCTGCGTCGAAAGAAAGCGCGTGACTTTCCATATTCATTCGTAGAGCTGCGTGTATGAAGTTTTAAGCGACGAGGATTGCACATCGACGTGTATGTAGAGCTCTGGGTGTGCGTAGACTCGGATAATGAATGGTTCCATCACCACCCCGCGAATTCGATGATAAATCGTCTGCGTGGAACCTCACACCCGAACGTATATATCTGCCGAAAGGATAATAGTAGAGTAACGCCGTTATTCAGGCTGTATCAACGAAGAGAAGAACGTTTTAAATGTGTCGATTTTTTGTTGACAGCAATCCTGGCTAGAGTGACCGACAGGCACAAGAAAAATGACGTTTCGGCCGGAAATGGTGGTGCTCCGGGTACCGCATGGACCAGATTCACGCTGAACGTTGATCTCATTTACAAGAGGTCGCCGGACTCGAGGGTCAGACGAGGCCCTATGTCGCTTTTCGTTCATACAGCAGATCTTGCCTGTAAATGCCCAAAGATCAAACCGAACAAGTGAGTTTTAGTTTTTTTTTCGTAAGAGGTTGAAAATAATTCTCGATCGATCGAATCCGGTGGTTTAAAAATTTCGAAATAATGGTCAAATGGAGCTTGAAGAAAAATTGACAATAAATGGCGATTCTGGATTGACGTAAAACACGAGGCTCAATTTAAAGTTTGTATAATATATGTATGAGGTTACTAGTCGGTACATGGTATCGAAAATTTGCCCAAACCGATTAATCGTTCGAGCATCCTCTCCTCGTTTATTTATTTTGTTTTATTCCTCGAGACGGAAAGAAGCGAAGCAGACTGGCGTGGGCGCCTGGTGGCGAGGTTTTCTTTCTCCTTCGCATGTTTTTACTCTCGGTCCTGAGGGCGAGGGAGAGAGAGATAAAAATAATGCCTTGCATCCCGATCGATCAATCGTGATTGTGGGACGCGCTAATCGTGGCCAATTGAGCGATGATCCGAAAGAGCTCCCTCGACCGACGTATATATATTTTACAGATATAGACCAACGCCTAATGCCCCCTAATGCACGAAACGTATGGAACGTCCTTCTGACTAATCCAATTGAGATACATCATTTGTTGCTCGGTGGATATGAGACTCGTAAATCCATTTCCATCCCCCCCTTTCTCTATTTTTTATTTCATTTTTTTTAAATTTTAAACAAATTTTCTTTTATTTATTTTGTTTTTTTTTTGTTATCGACGACGCTCCAATCGATCGGGATGATGTCGCCGATATTATTTCGGCCTTTCAATGAGACCGCGATCGAATCTGCTGACGAAGCTGCGCGGAGCTCGTGGCTCGTTCGATCAACTGGGGCGTTGGAAAAATACTACGATTTGTTATTTTTCGATTTGATTGTGACGTCGCGACTCCTCGTCGTCACACACATGCAAGGCTTGTCTCGCTCGATATAATATTTAGTGTGTTTTGTTGGCAGATCGTACTTGATACTGGGTCACGAGAACGACGGTGGAAACCAGGGTGGGCTGACGGTAACGCAACGATCAATCGTGATCGAGTGGCGGGACGAGTGGCATCGCAGAATGCGACGATTCCAGCGTCGAGCGAGATCATGTCATTGAAGAGGTGCGATTGGAGGGAAAAATCGAGGCGATGACTATCCGCGTCGGAGTCATCGATAACAAGCGTTTTTTTTAACTCGACGATTCATTCAAATTCGCCCTTAAGCGCGGCGGGTGTCGTTCTCGCCCTAAATCACCAAACGATACTTTCCTCCGCCAGGCGCCACGTTCACCCTGATTCAGAGATACGATCGATAATAAGCATGCCGAATACACACCACTATCTTATAAAACCCCAACGGTACGCATATATTTCCGTTCCTCTCTCTCTCTCTCAATCTCAGCTTCCTTCCTTCTCGTGTGTGCGCGCTGGCCTCGAGATAATTCGAAAGAAATTGTGCAAAACGAGAACCGCAGTGACGCTCAGCGTTTTTTTTCTCCAAACTTTGTCAATAAAAACTAACAGAGATAGAAAATAATTGATATAGTCGATGCGATTGTCGAGACGTTGGAAAACGCCCGAGGCTGAATCCTCTTTTTATATTCAAACTTACGAAATAATTCTCCTTACCTTGGATACATATCTTCACTAAAAAGAGAGGAAATAACGTTTAAAGAGAAGAAAACGTCGACGAATATTTGTAGATATAGTAAACGAGAAAACAAAAATGGAAAACACACACTCGATGCTAATTTGTTTCCGATTGAAAAAACTAATGACACACACACACACATGCATACCCGCCATTTTATTAATCGTACATTAGTTTTTCTTTAATTTTGATGAATATTAATGAATTGTAATCGATAATGCTGTACTGTATAATTGTAATCTGGCGTCTATAGTATTCGATGTACTCTAGTCGAATCAAACGAAATATAATAGTAATATTTAGTAGTTTTTAGATAAACGCGGTATGTAGCGTTCTGTATAGATGTAATTGCGTATTCGAGGATAATTTGTGACGCGTGCCACCCGTTGTGCACCACTGGAATGTGTTGCTCCGGCGTGTAACGCGATGTATGCTTGTACGTCTGTGTGAACCGGAGAGAGAGAGAGAGAGAGAGAAAGGGAAAGCGGATGGATATTCGCGTTGACGAAAATGAGACGGAGCGAGAGGAGCGCGTTTACGTTTCAAATTTTGATTTACTCACCGCTGCATTCGGGCTTCTCTCGTCGTAATTCATTGCAAACTCTCGGTAGGGCGAGAGTCAGAGGGTGAGAGACAAGCACGAGATACTAGCCATGGGGAGAAACGGAGCGAACGAGAGAGAAGGGAAAAAACATATTGTAGTTAAAAAAGAAAAAGAGAGGCACGGAGAGAGAGAGAGAAAGAGGGAACAGAAGGACTTTGCTTGTTCGAGCAGGATATAATAACCCGAGAACATGACGGAAAGAGAGAAGACGGAGTAAGTAGGGAGCAAGGAAAAAAAGCCAAGAGAGCATCACAAAGTATACTGCTTATGCTGTGTCGTATATTATCATCAAAGCCGAAATATCAGACGCGAAAGACGCTTACGCTTTTACCTTCTCCTCCTTCTCCTCGGTCTGCTCCCCCTCACGAGAACCAAACTCGTGTTTATTATCGTCCGATCTTTACCTACGTAAGCTGATAGCTTATTATCTTAATGAGGCAAAAATCAAAGTGCAAGATGCGCCTCCTCGCTATTTCCCGGGGATGCCTCGTTGCTCACGAGCGTTTTATTCGACGCTACCAAATCCACGTTCTCCTTAATTACCAACAATTCGTTTCTGGCAATACGAAACATAAAATAATACTTCGTCACGCTCGACGATACAATGGAATATGAGTTATAAATTCGCAACATCCACCGACGCACACACTCTCACGTTTGGCCCGTTCGCCGTGACGATTCTTCCGACCTACGACCCTCCTCGCCGTAGGACACCGATACCGATCTTCCATTCTCCGGTTATATTGAGCCAAGATAATATTCCATGCGCGAATACCATTTTGCCATCTCATCTTACGATTATTCTCGTATCTTCTCCCTCTGTATATGCATATCGCATTGTCGAACTCGAAAACAAAAAGGATATTCGGTCGCGAGGCTCTCTTCACGATCACCACGCCTCGATACTATTTCCACATTTTTTTTTTCTTCTTTTCTATTTCATTTGCTGCTTATCCTACAACTTTATTTATTACGATGGCTCTCGCCACGAGCGCTTTCCCTAATTTGGCGTTTCGTGTCTTCTCTTTTAGCATACATAAAGATATTATATTATATTATTATTATTATTAACGAGTTCGTAAATGTAGATCTTTCTTGTACATTTTCTATATATTGTAAACATTATTAAGGCACTCCTCCATGTCCCTTATTACTTTATAGAAACTAAAATCTTGTCTCGACCGTACAAATTTGTTCGTTGCTATCGAAAGTGTAACGAAACGTTTTTTATTATATTCTCATATTTTTGTTTTTTTTTCTCATTGTCGTCTCGTACGAAAGGCAGGACCTAATCTCATCCGCGAGAGCCTTTCGTTGAACAGGCGGATCCACGGTTATTTTCAATTTTATTCGCGGCATTAATTTTGTAAGTCCTTTCTTCTTTCGATATCACTATTTTTTTACGTTTCTTTTATTTCCACGTGTAGAATTTCGTATATTAACTCGATTAACGGTCTTGTACATTATGGACAGTATTTAGAGGCTAAGATAAGCAAGGAGGAGCAAACCGCTTAACGCGGAAGCTCATCTTCATCACACTCGTTTCTCAACAGCGCTAATTCCTTCAGCGCCGACAATTGCTTCGTTGAAAAAAAAAAAGATAAAAACGCGTGTATCGCGTTGCGTAATTATGAACGAGGCCGCTGCTGCGAGATAAACAAAAAGAAAGCCCATTTTCTCGATTGCCCTTAAACGATCGCTGATAGCAACCGGCGTGTAGAAATAATGAAGAAACAAGACAAATATCGCAGATCTAAATCAGACTTCGGCCGATCCCATTAGCCGCGATCGACGTTCGATAGAAAAATAAAAATCATTGAAAAAACGAGTTCCTATGAAATAAAAAGATAAATTGATGAAACACACATGTCGATTGATTGAACTGCCATTGCGAGTCTTTTGTTCTATTGTTGGAAGAAAATGTGAAGATAAATACTCGAGCCTGGGACGCCAGATGATGAAACGCCTATTCAGTGTGCCAATATCTTTTTTTAACGCGTTTGCTAAAGCGGAATAAATTCAATGATAAACAATTATCTCTACAAAAAATCGCGAGAGACCGGAAACGATATTGCCGAAAAACTCGTCAATACGTTTGTTTTTTTCATTCTCATACGCCAATCGCGTACGCTATACGAATTTTCAGGAGCTCTCGTACGTTACGATTTAAAAAAATACGACAAACAAACGTGGAGCCGTGTATTAAATAACCCGAGAATTATCGAGTACCCGAAACGTCCTCGACGCGTGACGTTCTACAAAAAATATACACACACTCGGAATAATAATTAAAAATGAAAAAACCGTATGTATAGAATGTACACCAACTTTAAGGTAGTTATTAATTTTAAGGCAAAGGCTATATCAAGCATATACATATATACACGTAAAGTATATATATAATATATATGTATATTCGTGACTGGTGCGATCTCGAGAATGACAGAATTGAATAATTGATTGAAAAGAAAAATATATATATATCTTGCCAAATTGATTCTCTATTCCGCGATCTGCCCACCTTACAATTCATACTCATCATTTTCAACTGTTCGCCGTTTCCAAAATCTTGTCAAAATTCATTGAAACATCCAACGAGTGCTGGATCAAACAAATTTCCTGTATTTAGAAAGAAAAAAAAAACGCGTTTTAATGATAAAACTACAAACATTCCTAACCATTGGCTTTGGCAAATAAAAACAATGTCTTTATTCACAAAACTGAATGAAACTTATCCACAAATTGTAAAAACAATTTTTCTTAAATTTTGTATTTTTTGGTACAGACGTACGACCAAAAAATCGTTAGTAACGAAACGCACCGTGCTATGTTACGATTAATGTACTATTTATACCTCCACATCACTAGTTATACATAAACAATAAAATAATAAGAAAAAAAGGAGATTTTAAATCATAACACGAATCGTTTGCCATTGTACTACGAACTATTCATTAGCTCGATTAAATTATTGAGTGTAACGTTATGTATTGTGCTGTAATAAATGTGATTAGATATATATAAATATATAAATATTATATATATATATATGAACACGAATACAACAAAACGGAATAATAAATGAATGGAAACGCGTGAGACACCAAAACCATTTACAAGCTAAGTTACTTCGTCGTTCCTTTCCGGCAGCCCCGCTGTTCAATCCTTCGGCTTAGATCGCATGGGGTCAGTTAAATCCGTACTATAACAACATTTATACAAGTCAGAATTTTTATTGTAAATGAAAGCTTACATTTTACCAGATCGTCGGTGAATAACAATATTTTACACTCAAGAGCAAATACGTACGTGCGCAATATTTCCGCTTTTCTGTCTAAATTCCGTGACACTCGTTGGTCGATGCACTTTTTAGTAACCGGTATTATGCGCAGCGTATGAAAACCACGAGTATTTATTCAATTTTTCAAACTTCATTTTTTATTTATCGAGGCAACGAATTATGAACTGTTTGTGATTTTTGTTTCATGGTTTCTCGCTTCTAGTCAATCAGTCGACGACTCTCCTTCGCCCAATACAAAATATTATCACGAAATACTGCTAGTGCTAAAAAATGTTTACCTCCTGAACGAAGAAATGTAGAAAATGAAATGTGAATCGTGCTGAGATGCTGAGATGCAGAAAAGAAGGGAGTATATTATTTTTTTATCGTCCTCGTGGGGCGTTTTAAAAGAAAATTCATCGCTCAGTTTTTTCAAAGGGTGAGAAAGTATGGGTGAGTGCATCGTTTTGTTGAATCGCTCTTCCCCGATGGAGGATGAGAAAATAAATAAATGAATGTGTAAGCGATGACTCTCGATGGGAGAGATTGGGATTATTTAATAGGATCTCTCATATCTAGGCCTTGAAGCTCTCGGGCGCACATAGCTACATCTTGTAAAATGGGCCGAGACTCGTGCTCACTTAAAAAAAAACCGAATTCACTTCGATTTATGAAAATTTACGTCATCGACGAAATCGAGAACGTAAAATGAAGAAAAAAAAAGTAACTACAGGAGGAAATGAAGCTTTTCACACATTTTATTTTCATAATGTTTTGTGTATATATTTCGTTATTCTCCTTTCCTTCATCTTTGTTTTTTTCCCGTTTAATAAAATATTCGGTAGCCAGCTCTCTCGTCCGTATTTTTTGTTTCCGTAACTAGTCACTCTTACAAATTACACGAAATTGCACTGTTTAAAGTATCGCATGCAAAGTTTGATCGGTCGTGGGATAAACCGAGCTACGCGACTACGGACTACGCTCCGTCGTATTCAGCCAATAATATAAATAAAAGGGCCGATTCTCGTTGACGGTAGCCACCGAATAAATGACCAAATAATGGGCAAACTGTGCAATACCAATTCCCGTTGATTGATGAAAGTTCCTGGTTAAATTGTGAAAACTCAAAGAAACTGAACACCATTTTAAAAAGACGAATGAACTTGATCGTGAGTTTAGTGAATTTCCGATATTAATATGCCGCGTGAACAGCCCTGCACCCACATTTCCACTTATTTTCCGCTGCCCATTACAATCGATACTACTTCATTCGTCCTTCACGATTCAAACAGGGAATAAGTTCTCAAATTATCGCGGCAAAGGTCGCTTAACTTATGACATAAGTTCACGTGGATCAGTTTGAACGAACTGATCGGACATAGCAGAATTTTTCTCGGACACGCTTATAATGATAAACTCTCATGTTTCGTTATAAATGCAGTTTTTCTATTTTTCCTCTTCAGTATTAGGTTTTTGTTGTTGTTGTGAATCGCCATCGATGGGCTTCGCCAGACGAAACAGTTGTGGCCACTGGCTTGTTAATCAAATGAATCGTTAACACGGGCATATATTGTAAGATTCGTCGGTCATAGCTGTATAACGTATTCGTTTTTTTTCTTTCCATTCCGTCGGGATTATTTAAAAACGTTTCGTTGCTACTTTAAGAGTCTGACGAGCTAAGACGGACGATGCCCTAAGCATGTATTTTGCTTTTTTTTTAACGATGACGTTTATTATGCAATTAGTCACGATAGTTTCGTTTGTTTATTTTGATTGGCGTATAGTTGATGAAGCAATTTCATGAGTCGATCTTGCTCGCGAAAATCAAAACGCGATCGAATTGACGTGAAAGCTAAATTAAAAATGCGCTCAGCTTCTCCTTTTTTGTTCAGTGTTGACGAGTCTCCGATACGCGTGGATACAAAGCAGCTGGAATGTTTTATCTTCTTCTCTTTTATTCACGGACTTCAGTGCTGCTGACACGAGCGTAGACGTCGTGATCAACGTTTCAGAAGAAAAACGATGCTGAGTCCTCCGTGTCGCCTCCATCAGCTCTCTCTCTCTCTCTCTCTCTCTCTCGTGCCTCATATTTTCGCGATCCTTTGACGCATCCGTCGCTCTATTGGGCGCGAACTGAATGTTTTCGATCCTGAAACACAAGAGATACGAGTTATCGATTACCGGATGTCACCGTCAACCTGTAGGGTGAATTTTTATGAAGAGAATTATTCGAGACTTCGATTAAATCGAATATGATGCGAAAATTTTGGAAAACGATTTTCCGCCGGATGAAAATTCACAGCACTGTAGTGTAGCGTGGAATGATAAAAAAAAATTCATATCATCATGTTAAATGTTGTTTCGTCCTTTCGCAAAATGTTGGCCTCATTTTGCAAAAATCAATTCAATTTACGATTGCAGCTTTCTTTTTCATTAAATTGGCAAAAGTGCGAGACAAAATATTATCAATGGAATAAACAAAAGAGTAAAGCAAGGAAAATTGCGTTCCAATGTGCTACATTCGTAGCGTTGATTTCGGAAAAAATGGCGTCTATAAGAATCGTTGAAGTTTTCGTTACACGATGTACTCAGAATAATATCTGCTCGAGTATTTGGTTGAGCAGACTCCAAAACAAAAATGGATAGACGACAAAGACCGTAACAAAAACCACCGGGCACTATAAGCCAAATAACTCTGAATCGGTTGATTTTCAATTCGTTACCTGCCAATTGAAACGAAAGAAGAAAAAAAACACAAACACTTGGTCATCATGCCACACTCTATACAGCAGAACAGGGCAAGTGTTTTTATGCTCTCACAGTCATTCGCAACAAACGATAACAAGAAAATCAACAATTACTAGTGGTCAGGATTCATTCAAGCCCTTCGTAATGCAGCAGATCTATGATTAGTTAGGGTCTACGTTATGTAAATTCGTCATCACTTGTGCACTAAATACCAACAAGAGTATAAAGCCAGAAAGATAGAGACAGAAAGACGAGTCAAAGAAATAATAAAAAAAAAACGAAAAATGCTACGTTTACGCACCTCAAATTTTGTATTTCACACGATTCTTCAGGCCTTTTTTCGTAAACGGTCCTCGAGCAGCGTGCTGGTACTCTCATCCATACCTAAGCCCCGGTAGACCGCGATACTCAAAGCGAAAAAAAAAACGACAACGCAGATATCGATCGAAAAAAAAGAAAAACAACAACAACGACGATGAAAAAGTGATTTCCGTACGAGTGAGTATGTTTGTGTGTGTGATGGGCAACCGAGAAGAAAATAAAAATTCATAATCGTATTTGAATCGACCCGGGATGCATGCAGTTTGGATTTTCGTAAGAAAGTTCGAGTGAACGAGGAACCGACGAAATTATTCAACGACAAACGCTTCTTCAGTGTTGTATTTTGTAAAATAATTTATTTCTTCATTTATATTTATTATTAAAGTATCAAGGCACTAACCCATCCTCTTCCTTAGTCACTGACACGTCACGCCATCACCAATATATAACTCAGTGAGTTCTCTCTTTCGCTGCTAGTCTCGCTCAACGATAATTGCATAAAAATTCGTAAAAGAGACATTTCGCCTAACTAGAGTTCCTCTAAAATGAATATATTTTCATATTCATTTATCAATAATGTTTACGGCTAATGAACAATTTATAAAAACAAACATCTACGCTAAGAATAAAACGAAAAACGTGCAGGCTGTCTTTCTTAACGTTAAATTGCATTTCGACGATTATTTATAACACGTGCGGCTGAGAGACCATCGTAAAGGACGACCAGACAAAATGCATTTTCCCACAATCGGAAGAAATGGATTCTCAACGTTTTTTCTTCAATTCCAAATACTCGACTTATTATCATTTCACATAAACTAACATTTCCCGTGAAAAACAACCTAAAGATTCCTCTCGAGTTTCTGTTTTTTACAAGACAAAAAAGTTTGTGCCGTCTTTTTTCAAATGCACATGAAGATTTGAACTCTAGCCCCTCCTGGGCGCAAATGCAAACATAATATTCGGTGAAAATAATGGCAGGAAGACGAAATCACACCGCGCACATGTTTAACAAATAATAGCCTAAATCTAAAGTGCGTAAATAAAAGCCGATGGTGGTTTAAAAGAATGAAAATAATTCTAAAACTGTTCTGAGTTCGAGTCGAGCCGATTGATCACAAGCAAAGAAAACAAACTATATAGTTCAACGATTAAATGAAATGTACAACGCTGGGTGGTATCGAGGGCGCGTTCACGAGGGAATTTAACGAATGATAATTACCGCGATCGGATACAACAAAATGTTTTCAGTCGCCTGGCAATAAAATGTTTACAAAAATTAGGAGTGAGGAAGCACGACAGCAATTATTTCCTAACCGGATCCTTGAAGGTTAGCAAATTTCGTGTACAAGTTCCACCGGAAATGCTTCGAGCCAAAAAATGGGAAAAACGAGAAAAGCACCGCATGACCAATGAATCACTCATCTTGCATGTATCTGTATGGTAAATGTGACGAATACTGATGCATCGCGTTGAACGAAACGGCGAGCAACAGTGAAAAAAAAAGTATTCGGCACAATTGCTCGAAATGTTAATCGACCGGATGGTTGGAAATGCGGAGCGCGAAGAAAACGACGAAGTAACCCGAAGGAAGCCTCGATCGCGAAGGAATTGAATTAATAATAAAATATGGAAAGGAACGAGCCGAGAATGAGCCTTCTACGTGGACGAGTGAATGCCAAATACGTGAAAGAATTTGTTCTTAAAACCGGGTTTGTTAGGACTAGCGTCGTGATGGCCGGCCTGTCCTTCGTGGAGTGCCCTCTGTACCAGCGGCAGGGAGCCCTGTGTGATCGTTTGTCGAATCGTCAAATCGGGCCGGACAAAAAGAATAGAACAAAAAAGATAGACAGAAGGAAAAAAAAACGAAAAATGAAAAATTTCGAGAGAAAGAGAAAGAAAAGAGGAAAGTGGATAGTAAACGTCTAAGAGTAGTGTGTGTTGACTACCTGCATGCATTGTGCGACTCTAAAATATATACAAATATGATGTATATATAGAAAATATATAAATTTCGCAATCTAGTGACGATAACGAAAAAAATAAAAATAAAAAAGGATAAACTGTATTTAAACATAATAAAAACGTTAATTTGATAACAACGAGGAAAAGGGATTAAAAGAACATTGAGAGAGCGTGAGATAGAGACAGAGAGTGAGAGAGAGAGAGAGAGAAAGATAAAGAAAAGGAGAGAGGAGACTCACCTCGTCGTGTTGTTCGTGCTCGCTGTTAACGAGACTGGAGCGTGAACCTCGTCTCGTAGTGCTCTTTTCATCACCTAGGATTTGTGCGACCTTGGCTTGCTTGACGAGATCCAATGCCTGCGTGCAAAGTACGATAAAACCCTTTCATCCACGTCGTCCGACAATAAACGATATGATATTTATATATTTTAAGACATTCAAGGGGTAAGAAGCACGACTAGGCAAGGTTAGCATATTCCGAGGAGAAGAGGACAGGCGAGAGAGTGAGAGCGAAAGACAAGGAATGACAAGATTACATACGACGAATAACGAAATAACTAGATCACAGAACGTGCGTGAGCGATCCGGAATGGGGAAGCTTTTCAATAAAATGATTCAATGCCGCTCACCTGTTTGAAGTGCTGCGTGAAAAGGGAAATTTTGGAAGGGATGAGAATGAACTCGGCGGAATGACAATAAAGCGCGTGCTTGAAAAACCCTTTTTTCGTTTTTTTTCTTCTCTTTGCTGAAAGGAGGAAAACCGCGGGGCTTTTCGTACTCACCTCTTTGCGTGATCTCAATGCGCAATCTTCCAACGTTTCCGCAGCTTCGTACTTTCCTTGTCGTCGGTAAAGGGCTCCGAGATTTTTCAGCGTCGTTGTTACCGTTGGGGAATCAACTTTCGCGGCTTTGTGCCAACCGCCGTATTCACCGTACGGCGCGTTCTCCTTGTTTCTGTGCTTGTTCTCTTCTCGTTCCTCCGCCACCTGTTTTTACCGATAAAACTCAATATTCGAGCATTTTTTGTGTAAATAATTTTTTCGGGAACGAAATAAGGTTCGGAAAAAAGACGAAAAATTGTGTTACGGAGATAAATAAAAATCTGACCTGCCAAATGGGCTTGTTGTCGCCATCGATAGCACCGAATTCTTTTTCGTGAGCTCGCGTAAGTACCTGCTTGTAAAGAACCTCTGCGTCTTTGTATTTGCCCTGTTTAAGATAACAGGAGGCGAGATTGTTTTTGGTTTTGGCGACGTTGGGATCGTCGGGGCCCAATTTAGCTTCGTAGATTTCCAACGCTCGTTGATAATATCTCTGGACCTCTTCGTACTTGCCTTGGTTCTGGCAGAGCAGAGCAAGATTGTTCAACTGTTTTGCAACGTCCGGATGATCGCGCCCGAGAACTTTCTCGCGGATTTCCAACGCTCTTTTACAAAGCGGTTCGGCTTCTTTGTATTTTCCGCGTTTACCGTACAGCACCGCGAGATTGTTCAAGGTCGCAGCAACCGCGGGATGATTCTCGCCGAGGGTTTTTTCACGGATGGCCAACGCATCGTTGAGCAGGTTGGCCGCTTCTTTGAACTTGTTCTGATCTCGATAGACGAGTGCGAGGATATTGAGCATCGTCGCGACATCCGGATGATCGTGACCCGATGTTTTCTCCAGATCTTCGAGGGCCTGCTTGCAAAGAGGCACAGCAACCTCGTAACGCCCTTGACTCGCGTACTGTATCACCAGATTGTGGAGTGTTCGCAAACGCGCTGGTATCTCGTATCCCGCGTTCACTTGCTGCGCAAATTGCGACGGTGGAGTCGGTGACATTGCTGCGTAATTAAACAAATTCGATAATTAGATAAAATACGGGTCGAGCGAGTAACACTCCAGTTCGCAACGTTCGAGAGTAACGAAAAAACGACTCTGAAGCTTGCAACGTTGCGATTCAACGAAAAATGCTTTTTCACTCAAAAAATCGCCATAATTTTCAAAATTCAATAAATAATTGATGGAAAAAGCATTTTTCGTTAATTTCAACGTTGCGAACTTCAGAGTCATGAAAAAAATAGAATGTCATTGCTTTCTATCGATGCAAACTACAACATGATGTCGATGGAGTAAGAGATCCTCGGAGATGACTTGAAACATACTATTTCGCTCGTCCGCCTCATCGTCAGGGAAGAGATCGACCACAGGGTCGTTCTTCGGTCTGTCCTTGGCGTTCTCGTCATCGGCCGGTGGATCTGCGTCGTACTGCTTCATGTTGCTCATGAACTCGAGGTGCCTTTTTTCTTCTTCGAGTTGTGAAACCTGAAGAAGGGTCGAAGAAGAATTAAATATTTAAAAAAAAGTTAATCGAGACGGAGGAAAAAATTTGCAGGAAAAAAATATTCACAGCTTGTTCGCTGGCTTGGAGCTTCTGCTGTGTACCAGCGAGCTCGTCCCTGAGCCACGCGTTTTCTTGACACAACCGTCTGACTTGAGTGCGCAGTTTTTGTTTCTCTGCCTCGACCATTTGGAGATGACTAGCGAGAGCCATCATGACCTGAGCCTCACCAAGACCCAGCTCGATCATTTCAATGTTTTTGCTCAATTGACTGGCTTTGTCACGAGCTGCTGGTGCATCTTGCGACTGTAGGCCTTGAAGAAGGCCTCCGTGCTCTACTCTCAGAGTTTCGAGACCCTGAGCCACCGTCCGAGCACCAGCGACTATTTCTTCCTGCGTCATAGCTGTCATCCTGCCGATGTGTTCTATTTTCTTTCTGCAAATAACAAACAAACATTATTATTATTTTTTGTACCCGGGATACTCAAAAGTCAATGTTCCACGTGAATTCACAACGTCGAATCAGCCCCAACCTCGAGCATGCACTTGCTCTCACGATCGACAGGATCCTCCGGTCATTAGCCTTCCAACTTTCGATTGTGAGAATGCAGAATCGACATCCCGATATAGTCCAATTAAACTTTCATTCCATATTCGAAAAAAAACCATTGCGAAAAAGCAACGAATGTTAAGGGAGAACGTGGCAAACAACCCACCAGACGAGACGTACTTCATGATTTTTTCAAGGAGTCTCAACTGAACGGAGAATCGATTATCGAGGACAAAGTTTTAGTGAGCAATTCCCAAGAGCTAAAAATAAAAGATGGAAAAAATAGTCTCTCTCGAATTGCGAGAACGAGGCCGGTTCGAAAATGACCATTACAGGAACGACGGTTTTTTGATGCTCGTGTATTTCCAAAATTATTCATTTTATTTTTTTCATTTTTGAGTCACTGGAACTTCGGGAAAGTCAACACCTCACGTCCTATCGCCTTCGGAGCAATTTCAACGGCCAATTAACCGCCAATGCCTGGCAGGAAACACCAGAATAATGAGGAACAACGACCGCAGACCAGACACGAGAGATTGAGACAATCATCGCCAAGAATACATCCTCCAAAATCAATTCACAATGAATTTAATCGAGATGCGAACTTACCCCATGTCAGGGCTGCGATAAAAGCCGGCCCACCGACGAACACCAACGCAACACAATCAATGTGGCTCAATATTTTGACGCAAGCGCAAACCCAACGACTCGCTAACTCGGACTTCCTATCGCTGCATTTCCGCATGCGGAATAATCAACACAGCGCATTCCAGTGGTCCTAAAAAATGCATTTCTCTTGGAATTTTTGCTTTTCCAAATTCGATCATTTCTCACGATGTTTCTTGCTCTCTTTTGGGCAGAGGCAACATTTTTTTTCCAGCATTTAATCGATGACTTTTCTCCCTCGTCAGTCGATGACGAATAACTTTGGGAAACTCGGTATCGAGACTGATTGTCTCCAAAAGATTTGCACGAGCAAGGAGACAGTGCGTAAATAACGAATCGAGAAGACTCGAGAGTCGATCAAGTATGGAGAACGAGGTATCCCGCGAAGCAAGTTAAAAAAAATCGATGCGAGCTCGCGTATCAATAATTCACCAGAAAACCGGTTTCTGTTTTTCTTTGGCCTTCTTCGCAAACAGCGAGATTTTTCGCCAATGTGAGTTGCTCGAGGGGAACGCCGCAACTGGCAAAACCTTGACCTCGCACGAATCCTTCTCCGGACCAACGACAAAGTTTGCCTTGACCTTGATCGTCCATTTGATTCGTAATCACGATTTTTTTTTCTGACTCGGGAAATTCTCTCCGGAGAATAATTTTAAAAAATTAACCGAAACGAAAGGGTTCGACAACGAGGGGAGAGCGATGCGAGGCAAACGGAAAGCTGTCGATGAGAGGGACGGTAAGAACAAGACGCCGAGGGTGATTAACGGCCTTGAACGAAGACAGAAACTTCAATCTCAATTAACTTTTACTACCGAACACGTTTGTCAACTCTGAAGATAATGTTGAGCATCGATAGCGTTGCAAGGAGCTGTGAACGGGAGACAACAGCTGACGAGTCTATCGGAACAAGGTCGTCGATGACGTAATGATAATTGCACGTACGTTCATCGCTTCAATGAGATTAATTTGATCGGTGAATGAGAAGCAACGGAAATGAACGTCCAATAATCCGTTTCGTTACAATTCCTTAAAATTAAATCGCTCTCGTCTGGAGTACGATCCTCGTGATCAATTTGAGGCTCAGCATCGGTCACTCAATCCACTCAACATTTCGGAACCTCCCAACGAATCAGAATAGAGAAAGTAGCAAAAAAAAAATGGACTTTACTATTTTTTCGGATTGTCAAGAAATATCGGATTGTTGTAGAGCGTTAAATTCTCGAGACGCAAACTTGACGTTCAATCGCTTTGGATTGATCGTCGAGACAAGTGCGGGACACGTGCAACGACCTCAAAAAAGTCAAGAGGCTCTTCGATGTTAAAAAACACGAGAGCCCTTCTCCCCAAAGCGAAGATAAACGAGTAAACCTTCGAGATAAGATAAAAAAAATAAAAACACAGTGTTGGGTCGAGTTAAATTTGTACACGAGATCCCGAAACCGTTGTCTCGACGCAGATGATTCTCTCACCTTAAGTATTATCGTTTCTTATCAGTACAACGATTGAATTAATTATCATTAGGAAAATAATGACAAGTGTTTACTACTCACATTCTATAAGCGTTCAGCGTTTTTGACATATCTGTTCTACCCATGGATTATGTTGTATTTTCGCAACGTACACATACGCCTGCCTATTTATTACGATATTATTCAACTCAATATTTGAGGAGAGAAAAAAAAGAACTGAATGAGAGAGAAAAATGAGAAAAAATAATGCTCAGCTTACGATATCGACCTGACTTTTTTTTATTCTTTCTCCCTGTCTCCCTTTCTCTATTCGACTTCGGTTTCACTGCATGCAACCACGCCGAGTATATATCGTCGATGTATTATCCATTTTTAAGCACGTTTCATAATTCTGCTGTTATCACTTTCTTTGTGATCGATACAATAAATTTTTCGATAACGATGCTGACGATCCCAACTCGAAATACATAACTATCGTCTCGTGTCGAGCTCCTCGATTGTCTTGACTTGCAAATCGGTAGCAAAAAATAGATTTACGTGTTAAGTTAAGTTTATCAAGAGTTTTCGATTCTACATTTTGCACGAAACTCAATAACGTCCGTCTGGCTAATCCGGTCGTCACTATTTCGGTGCTATCTACACGGAGGGTTGCTCACCACTACGAATATCATTTCTCACTAAAATTTCTCACCAAGCGTCTCCACTACGGCTTTTCCACCCCTACGAATCAACGACGCCCGCGTGCGCACTATATTTTCTTCACTCCCCCCTCAGTCGGCGACTGGTGCGGTCAAAAAATGCGTCGACGACTGCGCACATTCGAGATATTCTCAACCCTACGACACACTCCCTACAGTACGAATTCTCATAAACATTTTTTCTCTATCAAGACTCGAAAGTTATTCGAATAATCAAAACTTTGGATACTTAGAAAAATATTTATTTATACGTACCAGGATTTTATTAACTGCTAACAAATGTTAAGTTGGAACGAGTCCTCTCTTGGGAGCCAAAAACTGAATCGACACGAAAAATGCCCATAATTACCAAAATTCACTAAATAATGAATGAAATTTTTCGTTGAATGGCAAAGTTTAGAGTCATGTATCTATTTTTTCCAGAGCTGGCTCAGCGGTCACCCAACCAAGTACCTACCAAGAAACCTGATCAAGAGGGAGACACCTCAGAGAATATTAGATCGAAACCAAACAGACCGCGCGTTTCTCTCCATAAAAAATGCATCAGAGGGAGAGGAGGACTGCATTCACGTCGAGAGAAATGACCGAGACGTTAGAAAGTCGAGAGTATTGGAATGAAATCGTGAATCATCAGGTAAACGCACTTAATTCCGAGATTAGAGTAGAATATCAAACTATTCGAAGTAACGAAATTTTTGTTTTAATTGTTAAATTACTTTACCACGAAGATGTGATTGTTCGAGTAATTTAATTCGATGCCAATATCATGTAGGAGTTTGCATCGTTGGAATGCAACAAAATTCTATTTTTTCTTGAGTAGAGCTCACTATTATTTCTAATATTTGGTCTGAATAATAAAAGGCTCGTCTCTTGCGAGCCAAAAATTAAATAGACACGAAAAATTGCCACAATTTTCAAAAATCAATAAATTATTGATGGAAAAAGAATTTTTCCTCAAATCTCAACGTTGCAAACTTCATAATCATGTGCCGATTCCGTCAGCGATCATTTGCCTGATTTGTGGGCCAGGAATCGAATGGTTTTCGCGTCAAGATCATGTCAATTCGGAAGGAGATTTGTGTGCAAAAAATAGCGATATATGCGCGAAAGTTGTGCGAGCCTATCGACTCGTGTCTGGTCGTTTAATTGCCAAAGAAACGAGAGACACATTTTATTTTGCACGAAGAATACGAAGAACAATCTGCATCGGTCGGCATGTTCTCATCCGCCAGATCACTCTATGATTCATAGCAGTAGAACGGAGTGTAATACAGTTTACTACATTGGCAGGCGAGCATGCACACGCAACGTCAGAATTTCCCACTCTCCTCTATTCTTTGCTGTCTCGCTCCCTCCCGAGCTGCGCTCCGGCGCTGAAATATATATTAAAATCTTCGAAGATTCTACCCACTTTCCGCATCGAGTCTCCGAGAGACCGAGAGACAGACACAAAGCGAGAGAGAGAGAGAGAGAGAGAGAGAGAGGGCAGGAGAGTGGGGGGAAGAGAGAAACTCGAGACTTTTCGCTTTTGAAAACTCGTTACAAACGTCAAATAAATCATCGATTTACATTTGACACGACACGCCTCAACGATCCACCTCATTTTATCGTCATCGTGTCAATTATTGTATAATTATTATGCAAACGTACGTGCTTTCCTTATCTCGTGCTTGGACAGGTTTAAAAAAGAGAAAAATGAGCAATCAGACGTCGTTGTAAAAACTTAAGTCGACGGTAATGGGAATTTATCGTTAGAAAAAAAACTGAGCTGGATCCTTATCTGTGCATTTCCTATTCGAGTGTTCAGTCGTGGGTACACGTGGACGGAATTAATTCATTGGCCTCAGATCAACACCCAAAATTGTCCTTTCTAAGACCATTCATGGCAGAGCAAGCGTCATTACGAAAGACCGCAATGTGGGCAGTGGAATTCGTCACCGCGAGAATAAAGTTAACAATACAACGTTAAACTCGAGGAAGAAAAAGAAATGGACAAACGTGACAGTTTAATTTGCGCGGCGATCAAATTTGCGTGTGGAATTCATATTTTTCGGAAACTCGGCCGAAAGCCCCTCGAGAAACGGTCATGCTCGGAGAATTCTTCGTTCTTCGTCACGGTTACGCGAGTACCGAACTCGACGAGGACTGATTACAAACGGATTGACTTCCGGCTACACCTGCGACGTTTTTTTTTCACTGTTAAGTTCGCGTCTGCCGCATAAACTCGGGCACACCAATGTGGCTAGTCGATGTTCACTGTGTGAGCCAAATGAAGATGGAAATGCAAAAGACAGGAGGCGTGGCTGGTGCGAGAAAAGACGCTCCCGAAAAAAACAGTCACTCATTTTTATCCCGCACATAAATCGTAAAAAAGTCACGAGTTTTTCTATTTCTTGCTAGTCTCTAATTTTCGAATGCAATGCGAATGATTCGCGTCGGAATATCGGACGATACAGATCGACGGACAAAAGGGACTGATTCTCATTCCATACGAATCATTTCGCCGGAGACAAATGTTGTCGTGGTGAATTATAAAGATTGTTTCGAATTTTCTCGTGATAAAACTTACTCGTTCGAACGGTCCATGCAGGAATCCCTTCGACGTTTTTCAAAATATCATCCCACCACTGTAAGAGAAAATGAATTTGGTGGTAACGATATTTGCTGCTTTATGTAAATTTGACTGAGTCTCACTTCTCTTTCTCGCTCTGTTCGTTACGTTTTGTTCCGTTCGGCGTAAACTAGTGGACGCAATCAGATGCGTAATTTTTCCGAATACCGAGAATGCGCGGAGAGGGACGTAGATAAAAGAGACAGTAACAATATGATAGGAGGTAGGTGTGTTGGAGGAAAAAAAAGAATCGATTTTTTGTCTGCCGTGACATGGCCCATCGAAATAATGTGGAGCTGGCGAAATGGGCGTCGAGTTATTTTGACTCTGTTTTGTGGATTAATTACCCCAAGAGAGATCACAATTCGAGAGATTCTTTCGATAGAGCTCGAGCATAAAAACAATGGGATTCGAGCATTGCTCTTGACATACCGAGCCGCGGTGAGAGCGAGCTCCCGAGAAAGAGAGTGAGAGGGATAACAATAAAATGGCGAGCGATGCGGGTACACCATTGAACCCAGCCAAAACATCGGTCCAACATTTTTCCCACTTATTTTATTGAAAACCACGACCATTTACCTTTTTCACTGCACTTTTCTTTATTCCCCAAACGTTTTTGCACCGCTAATAAATTCACTCGCTAACGAGAGCCACTATTTCGATGAAACACTCGACGAACAACGACGTCCGTCATCCGATAGTAAAATAAAAAACACGACTGAATCAGTTCGTAGCAACTGCAGCTCCGACTACTGAGTATTGTCGGAACCGTGTCCACTCCTCCGCAAACAGAATCAACGAAACGACGAGTATTATCGACTGAGCTACCCCACAATAAAGGTGATGAGCTTCTGATCAGGCTGTCTGTTAAGGTCTTGGAATCCCAAAAATATTTGTTTTCTCGGACAATCAGTAACGAAAAATTTGCTCCGATTATTACGCGACTAGCAGCCTGCGCATCGTTCTCTCCAATAATTTTCTCTGAATGCGTTGGTCTGTTTTACCGACGCGTCCGTAGCGATCCAAACGGTCAAAGTGTCACTTCCGGTTATCTAACCAGCTGCGAGTCTCGACGTTACACTCTCGTGCTTTTTATCTCCCCAGTGACTGAGTTAAATTTTGAATCAGAGTTCCGAGTTGTTTTTATTGCGCAGGAATTAGCCCGAGATCGAGATGAACACATCTCGGGCTATTTGCCTTGTTTTGTTTCTGCAATTTCCTGCTGCGTATCGCTAATTATTGCGTTAGCGATACATTCGTTAAATTATTCAATAAATCTTCCTTGCCAATGTGCATTCTCGGTTTGTGGTGTGTCTCCTCATCGGAGAATAAAACAATACGATAAATTGTCAAAGCTCCATGAGAGACAAGTTCAACGATCGAATAAACAACGAAATGTCACTAATTATTCGAGCAATAAAAACGGAAATGATGAACGTTCGGTGGTTCTGTGGCAGCTCAAGGTGAGAAAAGAAATTTGTTATTCCCACTAAAGATTGTGACTAAGTTACATAACCTCTGCCTGACACATCGAACATACATTTTTTTCTGCATCTTCGCACTTCGATTCAATTCATGCTCGTAATTATTTCTTTTTGTCGAACTTTGAAAAGGAACATGCGCACCCATTACGAAACTTTACGGATATCTCCGGCAGCATCTCAGAAAGACATACGGCTCGCTTTTCTAAAATTATCCAAAGAAGTGAGTTTAAACGGGGATACCGGGTGCGGATGGTTGCATCTCACATTGCCCAAAGGCCGGGAGTCTTTTCGATCATATATCGACACTCCCCACGTTCCAGATGCATCCTGACATTAGCAAAAAGACCAACCACGCAGATTTTATTCAAATTTCCGAAGCGTACAATGTTTTGAGTAAACTGTGCACCAGACAACAGTACGACATGGATTTGCGGTATAAGGAAGCGTCCCAAGGTCGTCGTGTTAGAGTGTACGTATAAAAAACAAAACAAAAAAAAAAGTACGCAGTATCGACGCAGCTCAAATTAGAAATTACAAAAATTTTTATTTCCTACACCAAAATTGCTCAACTTTCTGCAACACTAAATTCCTATCAAATGAACAACATTTCGTTTTACCTTCAGTCGATAAGAAAAACATTGATCACGATGCAACGAGCTATCAATTATTTACAATAAATTTTTTGAACAATTCCGTATTCCTTTAATCTCTTGTTGATTCAATTTTGGGATATGAAAAATTCTGAGCATTTTTGACCGCGTGGCAAATGAATTGCTGGCTCTGCCCATTCAAGGACGTTGGCTACATCCGACAATATGATAAGAATTTTATAAAATTTAGTGATAATATTCTTTAGCATCAAATACGATGACAAAATTTTTTTTTCTATTTTTCGTCTACATAAAATGTAAATTCTAGTATCCAATAACTCGAAAAGTATGTAGAAGAAAAATCTGAAAAAATTTGTATATTTGTATTTAATACTAAAGAGTATGCTCATTAAATTTCATCAAATTTTAATCGGTTCGAATTCTCCTATGCTTTTCATGGCAACATTTTCCGTAAAATGTTGAATGTCATTTCGTTTTTCCGGTGAAAAACTTGATGCTTTTTTTACTCGATTACAATCGTTTGATTAAATTAAAAAATATGTTGACAGGGTGTATTACGATAACGAGAAGACTTCGGATCAGAGGAACGAGATGCACACTCCGTACGATCGGAATGATCCATCGTACGTGCCGTTCGGGGTGAAAGCAGGGAAAAGTGTCTCGAACTTGACGGTGGCGATTTTGTGTTTGTTGCTGTCGGCGTTTGGGTTCGCTGGGCAATTGCTTCTGGTCAATACATCATTGGCGTTCAGTAGAGACGAGCTTAAGGCACAAAGCAAGAAGCGTCAGGAAGCGTACAACGCGGCAAAATCGGAGGCGGACCGTTTGAGCCTGGAGGAGCAAATTGCCGCGTTCGAGAGACGCTCGGCCGCGAGCAGAGCGGAACAGGCGGCCAGATATGTCAGATGACAATGGCACAAAATCCGGACTCTGTAAATTATCAGGCAACAGTACAACCCGTTAAAGTCCTTTCAATATTTATTATCGCGACTCTAAAATCAAAAGGCATCAAGTCGATATCTATTTTTACAAATCCGAGATTTACAATAATTACAAATATTTATCTCTTCGTCACCAAATTCGTACACACGTTGAAGCGTCAAACTATATACACGCGATACATGATTCTCTCATAATCATCAGTTTGAATACAATTTGTATCGGTCGGTGGGTCGCCTCGCGATGCCTAATAAATAGAATCGAGTGCACCGTGAAAATTCGTCAGAAAAAACAATATCTTTTTATTCACAACGTTTGGCACTCGATCGAGTTATCTCATAATTCATGCGCATTAATAATAAAAAACGTACGTTCGTAAATATGGTAACGGGTACGTGTACAATTATGATGCTCCGTAGCAAAGGACACAGCGTTGGAAAAAATGTTTAATCAAAGAAAAGGCGTCGTAGAGAAACTTTGCAAAGGGGCAGAATGGTTTTTTACATGGGAACAAATTATTCGAGTCAAAAGTTTTTTCATTGTCGCGTTATTCTCGTTTTTGCACATTTTCGGAGAGCGGATTTAAAAATAATGTTTGTTTTAGACTTTACGCACTATTTTTCGTTCGAAAAGCACGTCGATTCGTCGCTCAATAATTTGACGTAAGTTGTCACTGCGTCGTGAGGCTTGGCCGGCGTGAATATCGGCGCACCGTTCTCGTCAAGATAGTCCGCGTAGTTGAGCTCGTAAACCGGTTCGAAACCGTATCTCATGCAAAGTTTGCCAGAAAATAGAGACGTGCAATCCGATCGGATCAAATGGAAACCCAACTCGTGAGCAATCTCTCTGTAAATCAATATCATTGTCTTCAATTCTCAGTCTCCGGTCTGTGACATTCGAAAAAGGGTCAGTGCACGCCGAAAGTGAAAGCTCCATGAGCCAGTGTTCTAAATTCATTTAAACCGCAAAAATATCACTTAATTATCCGGATGACAAAATTTCATCATTAAGATCAGATTTACCCTGAGAATTCTTTCGCTTGTTCGGCAAAATTAGAAAAATTCAGCTTTCGCGAATCATATGATTCTCTATGGGGAAAAAAAACAAAGAGTGATTGTATACGTACATAGTTTTTTCGATGAGAGCTCCGGCGACTCCCCGTCCACGCCAATTGCTGTCGACGGAGATGATTCTGATTTCGAGGACCTTTTTCTTCGGGTATTTCGAGGGGATATCAACGTTTCTATCAACGTGATGAAGGAGCCTGAGGATTTTTCGGAATTTAGGATTCTTGCAGTTGGTGATGTACTCGGGCTCGCCTTCTTCCGGTGGTTCCATTTTACCTGCGCAGTAATCACGAACAATAATCATGGGGATATGAGTTTTTTTTATATATTTCTTGAGTCACGCATGTTAGTGGTCGAAGGCGCGAGTCGTCACGTGCTAGTTCGATGTATTCGTAGCGTGGAGCTCGTTGTACATTGTACCGTTGTCTTTGACAGACAATTGCAAAAGTTTTATCATAAAAATGGAGAAAAAAAAAAAATTAATTGATTTACAAAGTTTTTTTATTCATGCAAATGATATTGAAATTTTCTGCAATAATTACACGATCGGGAATTGTCCGTTTATTGAAAATCTTCACTACCGTATTATTCAATTGTTTTTTGTTTTTTTTTTTAATTAATATTTATCGAGGGGAAAAAACGTAGAATATCGGTTTGCGCGGTTGAGATAAAATCAAAAAGAAAAAGAATGGCTTTGAAGGCGATTGTACGGGCGTCCTCAAAGGAGACTCGACGGGGAAACGGAAGGACCGGCAACAAGTGTTGAAACGTGTATTCTCGAAGGACGCTAAGTCCTCGACGTGTCTCCATGAAAGCCCACGACAAACTTACAAAGACAATTTATTCTGTTCTGTCTCTTTTCTTCTCGTTGTTTTGCACTTATTTCGCGAGTACATAGCGGAGGGTTTTACACGTGCTGAGTGAAATACATGTCGAGCCCATTAATCACGTGAGCTTCGGGGTTCTCGATCATTATCCGCATAATGGAGGTTACGCCCAGATAAATGAATCAACACCGACATCGTTAATCGCGGTGAACGGATCACGAATCGAGCCCGTTTAACGCCGAGGCGAATCGTGCACAATGTAAAAAAAAAAAATTAAAAAAAAAAATGATAGGCGGAGGAAAATTTGCCGTTGGCTATTTTTGCATCCGTTCGTTTCTCCGGTTTGTCGATCGTTGCCTCGTGCAAAATACTGTCCGATAGATCGGCCTGAGTATGCAAACGTCATCGAAACCAACGGGTTAATCGAGCCCGACTGAGCTCTGGGAGGATCCGCGGAATCGTAAGCTATTCGAATCTGTTGAAATCGATCAGTCGATCGCAACACACGCACAATCACTGACTATAATTATTTAGTCCTTATACGAAGAGATTCTGCATATGTGACAGCCGATACTTATTCGCTGGATCATTAGCCACGACGCTGCAAAGAAATCCATATGAGAGGAGGAGCGAGCATACTAATGCAACATTCCTCTGAAGTTTGCAACGTTGAGACTCAACGAAAAATCATTTTTTCATGAATTATTTATTGAATTTTGGAAATTATGGCAATTTTGAGGGTTTATTTAATTTTTTAATTTAATATTGCGAAATAATTACGAGCTCTGCTCCAGAGAGAACGAAAATTTCTTGCATTCCAACGATGCAAACTTCAGCTTGATCTCAAAAAGGACTCAGACGTTTGCAACGTTGAGATTCGACGAAAAATGCATTTTCCATTAATTATATATTAAATTTTGGAAATTATGGGCATTTCTCGTGTTTATTTAGTTTTTGAGTCGCAAATGAGAATCGTTGCATTGTCTAGACCAAATATTGGAGAATAATTACAAGCTCTGCTCGAGAAAAAACAAAATTTCGTTGCATTCCAACGATGCAAACTCCAACAACGAAAAATTCTCATTTATTTGGGGTCATCGAATGAAGTGTCTGAAAAATTTAGTTGGCAATTGGATAGTTCAGCAGTCGAGCGGCTGTTTGATAACAAGATTAATGAGGTCTCCTGTTTGCCCGAGTCACCGTTACTTAATAGTTCACATAGACATTACTCTGATCCGACACCAAGTCTCCCTACCGTTTGGCAAGTGTCCACACAGTTCCATTCATCATGTTCCCGAAGCTCGTGATGGAAAAGGATTTTATAATATTCACCACCGCGACCAAGGGGCCAATTAGTATATAAAATAAAAAAAATGAACACATAAGAATGATGGATCGATTATGTGCTTTTTTGTTTTTCGTAATCGATCTCGTTCGTATACGTATTTATGACGCAATGTTTCGTCGTCCTATGAGAACGCAATCACATTGTGCGTGCACCTCGCCAGTATACGAATAGAGCAATTAGTTTGACATTAGCACTCGATGAACCGCGTCCACCCTTTCAATGCGGACTACCACCCAGCCTGCGATTAGTCTCTTCGAGCCAGTAACCAGCACAGTCCGCAGCCTGGCTCTGCTATTAATGTAATCAATTTGTTAATCACAGTAAATCATTCTTCGTGGACGTGTGATACTTGAAGTTTGCATCCAAACAATTACGTGCACAATATTTAAATTATAAAACTGAATAACTCGACGACGAGAACGTTTTTTGTTTTTTTTTTTCATACGTTGTGCAAGTTTTCGAGGCTCCAGGGCGTTATGAATTTATTTCATGGCGCGTGGAACGAGTGCAAATGAAAATGAATCGAGTATGAGGCGAGAGAAAAAACAAAAACACTTGCCCATTTATCGTTTAAATAAAATAAAAGCTCCACGGAGATTTTTGTTATTTTACTCCGAACGAGAACGAGCAGGCTAAGTAACCGAATCATCAAACTCCACGTCGCCACACTTGGATTCTCTCTTCAGTCATACAACTCGTTCAAAACCCTATTTATTGTGTCCACGTACAAGCAACTCTGTCCGTCTGTGTGTGAGTACATTAATCAACTCAATGAATCGCAATTGCGAACGAGATGTATGTGTTTTTCTATGCATACGTACAACACTTGGGTCCTATCTGCAAAACTATTGTCAGGGTGGATTGTGCATTAAGTTTACGATTGCATGCAAAGTGCAACTATTCTTGTACCATCGTTGAGTTGCCAACAGATTGCTCGGTTTGAATTCTCACATTTGTTCTATTTATCATATGCGCCAATGAATTAACTCATCCTTGGTCTTTCGGATAATGAGATCGTGATTAATTACGTAACGAGGTGTAACGAGGCGGCAGTGGTGATGAAATAAAATTCTCGAAAAATGTCGTTTGCATGTACCTCGAGATTAAAAAAAGAGACAGTTTTTTTCGTGGGATTTTGAATTTTTGAGAATTTTCTTACCGTTCAGTTGAACACCGATGATCGCACCGCTCGAAGAGACTGCCATGAGACTGAGATTATCCATGAGCGCTGACAGACTGTATTCCTCGAGCTCAACACACGTACTGTCTTCGCCCTCCGGTATAAGCTCGATACTGTGATTAAGGGGTTCATCACGAAAGAAAAAACGTCTTAAAAACTTGAGGACCATTGGTTTGTCCTCTTTGCAAGTGAGTTGAATGTGATAATCCATTCCGCTTGTCTCGTTCTCGCCAATACCGTCCGCCAACTGAAAGCCGAGTTGATCAACGCAAATGTTTACCATTTTGAGCTATTGTGCACGGGTCCAATGGGATGCCCAATCAGTTACAATGTTTTTTTCTTATCTCATGTCTTCCCTTTTGTTGGCTCTCCAATTATGACGCGCTCTGTTTTTTTTTTTTACTTGCTCTCTGGGCACTTAATAAAAAAACTCAATGACTCAAATTGCATGGGACGTCTCCATGACGTTTTAATGCAATTTGCCTCTTTCGAACGACATTATGTGACACGTGTGTACGTTGCACTTCACTCCATATCAAGAGGATTTTACTTTTGCCTCGATCCTCTCCCAACATCTCCAGTCACTGAGGTCGCTCAACAAATGTCAACAATTATCCTCATCCAACAATTATCCGTCAAACCTTCTCCCACAATGTGCTCCATCCACTCTCACAATTTATACCCACGCATTCTATTTTTTCTTCCATCAAATCGTTCCGCACGCGAATACCATTTTTTTATTCTATTCAGCGACTTGCGGCTCGAATTCTTATCGAACTAAACCTCGTCTCATTCAACCCTGCAACTCATGACCTATTTTTTGACCTGCCAAGTCGAGAAAATTTCAAGAATTCGCGTATTTATCAAAATCGACTTCAGTCAGAAATTCTACGGTTACGTAGCCGCGCAGTGTTGCGTACAAATTCATTATTTCTCCTCGGGACATCGTAGGGAAATCAAGAAAATCGCTTCCCTGAATTTTATCGGGTAAAAAAATTGTCATTTTTTCGAAACGCACGAAACTCCTCGAGCCTGTACTTTTACGAAACATACGTTATCTACCGAACGTGAGCTATTCGCATTTCGCCACAGATGTACACACCCAAGACCTCGATTATGATATTTTTTACGACACGAAAAAATTCCATGTTTCTTTCCGCTGACGAGCCACCCGTCCAAATGGAATATTATTTTGTCAATCACGACGCGGACGACGATAAACTCACGACGAAGGTTTCAGACTAAAAATCTGTGGCTCGAAATGTTTTTTTTTTTAACGAATTCGATTACGTCGCGATTTCGTTGCCCCGGAAATAACGTCGTGTCACGCATAGACATTTTTTTTGCCAAGACAAAGTTATGAGAGTCTCGGCGATTCTGAAGGTTCATGGGACGCACGAAGCCGAAGCAATCGATCGTGTTATTCGCTGTGGCTCGTTACGTAGAAAGAGGAAATAATTATTTGTGTTTGTTCTGTTGAGTATCTTACCGAGTATCTAGTGTTTTTTGGTCGATCAGAAGCAAATCCCATGATCGGTTCGTCGCGTCGACGTTCATGGATCTTGGCCTTAGCCATCTTCTCGCAGATCAGCAATCCCTGATTATCCATGACGATTGATAGTGTTCGCAAGAGTTACGGTTTATCTTGGAAGCAGCGTTGTAAAATAAAAAAGTTGATGTTGTCGATTGTGAGTGAAGTGTCTAATGGAGCAGGCGTCGTAATGGCGTTCGGCTGGGTTACGACGTCGGTATTTATACCGGCCAACTCTGGGACAGGCGACAAAACTCACTACCACTTTCTTCGACAAAATCAACGATATAGGCTGAAGGATATGAGCCCGCGAGTACAAACGCGGGGATGGTGGGACCGCGCGACAATAAACGAATCGATCGTGTGATGGTGGTTAATTAATAATCGATTAAACGAACGAGCCGGAGGATATTTCAAAATTTATCGATTTTTAACCGCCTCGCGAATCGTAATGTTATTAAAATGACGAGAGGGGTTTATCAGGTTTTCATGGAACGATGCGTGTGATCCGCGAGTATGAATACTGAGCCGGGGAGTTCAAGTCCCGAGGCTCTTATAGCGAACCCCCCGAGGTGGAATCGGTTGCTGCTAGCCACATGCTCACTCCGTAGGGAGAAACGCCGTCCCATCCCAGCCATTGGAGAACTCGCTCTCAACATCTTACACCACCTCGATATACAAAATGCCTTCTTGCTCTACGCGCCGCGACGATTTCAAGGACGGGTGATCGAACCTCGCGATCCGATACGGATATGTACTCGCCGGCTCCGAGAACAATCTCGTTTCGATCAATTTATCTTCCTAAAATACATTCTATCGTTATATTCTGTCCAGCCTCCGAACAACGACGCCCATTATCCCATAAATGTAAATAATTTAATCAATTGGACTTTCAAATCTCGCTTCTCATCGATCGACAACAACAAACTTTACATCGTCTTGCTGATTATATTCGAAGCAAGCTCCAAGGATTTACTTCCTCTTTGAAAAGCATTCAGGGTTTGGACGCGATTATTATTATTATTCGCGATGCTTGTCCCCGATTGTTATAGATCAGAGACCTTAAGGTTATGGATCAGTCAGAGGACCTCACCTCGAATTATCACGATGCTGAAGTTCGCATCGTTAAAATGCAATGAAAACTCATTATTTTTTTAACCAGAGTGTCAAATTTTCGATTAGGATTTATTGAAAATGCCGGCGCAGACTTTTCTGCCATTCGGAAACTGAATTTACTAAAGAAAAATTGAAAAAGTGGATTAATTATCAAAATAATAATTGAATAATCAATTTTTTGTTTTTTTTTTTTTTCTAACGATGCAAAGGCTGAGTCGACTGACGCGGGACGATGCCGGGAATCCCCTGACAGGGGGGTTTTTTTTTTTAAATATATTTTTTTTCAAAATTTCTCAAAAAATATCATCTAAAATGTAAAATAAAAAATAAAAAATCGTGGCCCGACAAAAATCGTTGTTACATTTTTCGCAATTATGTTTCACGCAGAGATTACGAATCAATTCCTTATAACATACTGTCTCGTAGTGATCTGTCGGTTTCGGGGTCGTTGAAAAAGTGGATGAACGTTTTTATCGGGCGCGATTGGTATTTCTCGAAAAGAATAAAAAGTTGCACGTTGTTTTGTGATGGTGAGAGAACAACGTATAAATCTCTATTCTTTCGAACTATAGAGCGTGTCGGAGAGAACGGTGGTATCCACTTTTTGCAGTTATCTCTGTTGCACTCGTGAGGCTGATAGATGGTGGCGAAGTGTTGAAAATAGGCGCTTTTTCCTTCGGTTCGTTTGAGGTTGTCGGGGAGCTAGAGAGGCGCGTGAAGCATTGACAATGTTGCTTAGAGGGGGGG